>JARKIC010000590.1:0-233785 GCA_029378375.1 Mycena olivaceomarginata
TGTTTTATATGTGGAGGTCTAGGACCAACACCACGAACCCTCAACTTAGTCCGCGATGTTTCCAGAGTCCACAGTCCTACTGATTCCAATATAAAGACTACTACAAGTGAAGTTCGGTATCAACCTCCACTAGCAGCCTGAGAGCACCAGCACCAGCTTCGTCCAAAGTCTGGGGCGTAATGTTGTTTGACCCTAGTCTGCTCTGCGCTCCCTTTTATAACTACTAGTTTCCAGTTACATGTGAAAAGCGAGCTGAATAATACAATAAGCAATATTAGATAAAGAGAAATAACGGTCAGCCAATGAGACGACTGCCGTTTGGTTTTGGGACAAGGTTTGGTATAACGCCAGGTCAGCCTCGCTGACCGGCTAGTGTTCAACCGTGGGTATATCAACTGATCCCCAGCCCTCCCGTCTATGCCGAGCACCACTTCCGGACCAACCGGCGAAGTAACCGGTGGTCTAGGTCATCTCTACTCTGTCAGAGCGTCGATCTATTACATCTAGGCGACGCAAGCGTTGCGACCGACATCAAATGGTCATAGATCGTTTGTCAGGACGTCGATCAACCCTCCGGTCATCGTACAGGCTGTACGATCGTCCCTAGCTCCGTTCCAATAGCCTGCTTGCTATTCCGTTCGTCCTAGCTGCCCAGATCGGGCCCGAGTCCCGTGTTGTCTCATCTCTGTGTCGTGTTTATGATCTTTGTCAAAGCCCTAGCCGGTCGCTAGTCGGTTCATTCCGCCTATCGCCGTCCTAGTCGCTTATCTAGAGGATTAGATAGTACCACCGGATCTCGCACCGAGCTTCCTAGCTCAAGGCGCGGCCCCTAGTTGCACCTCCATCGTAGATATCCGTCTGCTAGATCATCGCTAGCTCCCTCGCAAGCCATCTCTGGACTACTAGAGTCTCCTAGGTCATGTCTCATGAATGTATAGGCGGTGGTTTAATCCCTGGTTGTTTGTACACTCGACTAGCAGCTAGCGCGTCACACTAGTGTAGCCTCGCGCTACAGTCAGCAGTTTAGGGCTCGCTCTGACTCTCCTTTATATCACCTAACAAGTGGTCTGTGTACTAGCTAGGATGCTAGTAACGACAGAAGTGCTAGTTGCTTCCCGTTGTATAAATACTGGTCATAGGAAATCGCAAAAATAGCCCTAGATGCCGCGCATTTATGTTACGGACGCCGGTTTCACCGCGCGCAGCTTTTTTGTGACAGAACGCAGTCGATCGCAGCCGTTGCAGTCTCCAGCGCAGCATAATTCTATTCATCAGGCCGAAGGGCCACATATCCCCCGGCAGGTTCTTCACATATAAAACGATTGTTAGTAGGCTCCTTTCACCCACTTTGCTCCTCGAAATTACTTTCATTTTTGGTCTGATTTCTGGAACCGCTGCGGGAGATAGTCCTCTACTTGGGTTTCACTAAAAACGACTGCTTCAGCCTGGGCATACCGCTGACCATCCTCAAAATTTATGTCTGCAACTGTCGCTGTGCTCGCCATGCTGAATCTCATGCTAGCTGTGTCATGTCCGCTGCTTTTTCGCCCATGCTCCCTTTTCATCTTAGTTCTGAACATCAACCCATTCCAGGTTGCTTTCAATGCCTCTGTCCTGCGACCCTATCGTGCCGGTTCTCGTTTATGTCCAGATTTGTGGTCTTCTCGCATTTCCGTTGTTCACTCTGGCTGGCAACAATTTGTGAATCAAATTTACAGCTTCATATCTTGAATCCTTCGGTTTCTGACAGGTGCAATATACCAGATGAATCAATGCAAGATCGAAACCTTCAACTTAAGTGTCATCCTCGATTACCTGCTCTCGCTATTACTTTCCTTTGCCACGTCGAGAGTGCTCAGCTCCGAGCATTGATTGTTCTTGGTTGACCAGCAGTGAGTAACTGCTCCTCTCCTGCTGTGTTCCCTTTTATATGCCTTGAACTTCCTGTGAGGTTGATTCGGTTGATTCTCCATGTCATTTGCGCCTGGGGAGACTATCCACGTCCCGCCTCTTTTTTTTCTTTCTATTGTATTGTATGTAGAAAAGGGATTATTTTCTTAATCCTTCCTTGCCGTGCTTATTGCCGGAGCGTAGCGGCGGCTGGTCTTGTCTGGAATGTCGAGACTGGCAGTGTATTCGGCACAGCCACTCCTCATCACCGATGGCTTTGGGGTTCACTCTGAACTCATGCGGCTATTCCAACCAATTACCATCCATCACTTCTGCGTTAGATATACTCACAAATTTTCCGGTACGTCGCTGGTCACCGTTATGCATGAGCATTTGCTCGACTCGGTAACAAGTCAAAACAAAGAAGGCAACAAAAATCAATTTCACAAAAGAGGTAGGGGGGCCGCGAAGGCGGCCGACCGACCGAGGGTTCCGAATGATGGTAAGCGGTATGCCGGACCAATGGCAAAGGCCGGAAGGAACAGATTGATGCAGTGGGAACAGAGATCAGAGGCCATGGGCGGAGCTTAAAAAGCTTCGGACAGACGGACAGGCTTGATTTTATAAATAAGGAGATCTGCATTAGCGGTTTAGTGTACTTCTCTTCCTGTTTTCTTTCGTAGTGGCAAGACTCGTGATCTACGTCATTCCCGTTCCTCCCCTCCCTTCCCTGGCTTGCATTCAATCACTTCGATGATGCACGAACTCTTGATGTTGAATGGCTAGACGCGCAACATTTTGCCGTCCGACTGTACGCAACACAAGTGTCAGGTTTCTCCGACCTCAAAAGGCAGCGGGGCCAAATAAAGCGAGCTCGCCTGGACAATGACGTGGGTGGTATATGCACCATTTGAGGTGCCTCTTGGTCAGTCATGTCTCCCGGCCGACCCCAGCGTATCTCGCCGCTGTGGGGAGTGGGCAGCGAGGCTCCCTGGGGTCAGACCTGCTCGAGCGTTCAAACTGACAACTAGCACAATGGCATATCTAAGATCAGTTGTGAGGGACGTCTAAGATCAGGGGAGAGGGTTAAATACAGTGGTCCAAGCGTGTACGACCTCCAAGGGTCACGGAGTCAGCATGAAACTCTTGCAGAACTAGTGGGGCTACTCACTGAAGTTGGTCCAGGTTGGTCGCGGGGAACAAAATAAAAAGCACGACTCCCACAGTAGCGATGATGGTAGTTACCGCACCGGTCTCGACGGTGTTGAAAATGAGTTTGGTGATCAATGTGTCGGTCTTCTTCCATGGAGTCTTGTTCCGATATTCGTTGAGCTACACCAGGGAAAGTCGGTGAAATGGAGAAAAAAGGACCGCAGAACTCGTAACCAACTATGAAGATCATTGTCGCCGTGATCACGATGTCGCAAACGGCACTGCCAATGAGCCAGACCTCCAAATGACGAACTTAGCGCAGTTGCTTACACAGAAACGAAGCACGGCAGACCTTCACTCCGGTCGTAAGATGCGCCAGTTCGGATACTTCTTTCGTGACCCGCAAATTTAGACATATTTATTATCCCAGCCAAGCATTGCATCAACGCAAGCTCGAGATATCGCCCCTATCAGTCGAGAAAATATGGAAAGGATGTGCATAAAAACGCACCAGGACTATAGCCCCAGCCGCAACGCGAGCCCATACTTTGTTTCCCTTCAGAAGGAATATTCGCCTGAACGATTATCTAAGATGGGCACGGGAACACACTACGGACTGACCAACGAACCTCGCAAAGAAAACCTGCACGATGGCCGACGCTGAGGGGAAATCAGAGGCGGGGGATGACGTACGAGAAAGACCGACTCAAGCCGCTTGTCATGGGGGACATCAGGCTCGACCACGGGAGCTGAACAAAAGCAGTAGGCTCCCCCCACCGCAACACAAGGATCCAGAACGCAAAATGGCACATAATGGCCGTTTGGACCAGTTGTAATAGAAACAGCAGATAGACTGCGATTATCGTTAGTCATGATACAGCAATCATGATGCATACCCAGCGCTTTTATCCACGTGCGTTCTTTTGGGAAACAGACGTAGAATTTGTCTGATGTCCCAGTCAATGGCGAGCAGCGAACACGAACATAATCAACGCACAAACTTGAAGTGTGAGGGCTGAGATCAGGGCCCAATTCGCTTGGGACCCGGCGAGCTGATCACATTCAGACAAAGACCTTCGGGGGATTTTCGGTATTACCATAGGCGCGGTTCTGAATTACTGACGGTTAGAACGTAAGGGAAGCAGGGGGACGGTAACCTGCAGAAGAACAAACTGGGCCATCGGAGTGAATTATGACCGTGAGCGACTATTAAATGAGAGCTATAGGGTGCGACGCAGTGGCTGTAGGCGGGTGACGATAGGCCTTAGTGGATCCAAGGGTTGCTGGCAGGCGGAGAGGGATATGGGGTCCAAACTTTCTTTTAAAAAGCGATGTCGCTACATTCAATTGTGGCCGTGTGCTGAAATTGATCATTGACATGATAAGATCCGTTGCAGTGCCCGTCTCCAGCGAATGGAACACAGATTGTAGTCTCGAACTCGGCGTTCCAAGGATTCCAGAAAGGAACACGAGGATGGTGTTGTGTGTGAAAATGACGAGGACAAAGAGCGGAATTGAGCATTGCGGCATTGCACTATTAACCAACGAGACCCACATACGTCCCTTCTATTCCGACCAGCTTCCGAACGCCAGCTATTTAAACTTGAAGCATGTCCCATGTATAGACACCGGATCTAAGAATGGTGGCGCTGCGCACCCGGTAACAAATCTGAACACCACCCACATCCTCCTGCACGATAGCTCAGGATAGACGCTTGCAGCACGGACCAACTGCCTCGACAGGAAGTGATATACATAAGGTTGTTCACGGGTATGCGGGTTCACCCGCGGGTTTGTACCCGGGGTATGGCGGGTACGGGTGCGGGTTGCAGGAGAGTTAAACCCGTAAAACCCGTCTACCCGACCCGTAAATGGAACAATGCCTATTTGAGCCCACTGCCTCTTACTCGTTATCAGCCACTTGCGATATCTCCTGGACACCAACAATGATCACATTGCTCCTGCCGCACACACAGTTCAACTGAATTCTTCGGCATAGATAAAAATCATGAGCCAGCGATTTGACAAAGGTCGCATCGAGGTTGCCATTCCAATGCCCAGAACTGATTCTAATCTTATGATGGGATGTCAAAGATTACCCGGAACTGGAATGGCAACGAGGCGAGATTGACTTGTCTGACAAGCTTTATGTGTTACATGGCCATCGTGAACCTCCAAAGGACAATTTTTTAATTTCCTGGAGTTATTCTAGTATGCTGTTCCCGTGTATTTTTCAAATGCTTGATTCAGAAGGCTGACCGTGTCGATGTGCTAACTCTTTTTGCTTCTCCTGATCCTTTTAGCTCTACGCCGGCGAGTTTGAACGTTACGACTGCCAGCTGCGACCGGGAGCTCGGCTAACGGGGTTTTGAGAGGTCCACGAAGATGGTGTAGCTATATTACAGTGCGTGTAGTATGTACACCGGAGTAATCCGTGGAACCGGCGTTCCTGAGTGGGACCGTGCCGTGTAATTCTACCTACCTACCTACCCGCGGTTTTTCGGCCGAAATTCGGACCAATTTCTAGCTAAGTCACTGTGATTTGTAGTGTGAGTGAGCGTGATTGTGACCTCACGCATTGCCCTTGCTTCAGACCGCCATGATCACCCGCCTCCACACCACTGCTGCACCATCTGCAATACAGATTTGAGAACACGAGAATGTATTGACTTGTACCAGAAAATCTGCGGCCCGCTACTGGGCTCACACCGGGGGCGAAAACCGAGGCATATGAAAACCATATGCGTTAAACGCATATGGTTCGCATATTGCCGGATCATGGGACAAAGGTGTGGGACACTTTTGTTGCACCTTTGTTTTTTGGGGCGACACAAAGAAAAAAGAAAGGTGCAACAAAGGTGTCAGACATCTTTGTCCCATGATCTGGCAATATGCAAACCATATGTGTTTTAACACATATGGTTTTCATATGCCTCAGTTTTTGCCCCCAGTGAGAGTGATTGAATGCAATGGCTCTGAAAGTGTGAATTCTCCTCCACATGACCCTTGGCTGATATCATGCAGCTTGACATGACTCTGCAGCGTCGATTAAATGACATTAATCATCTCGAGATCCTAAATTCCATGGCCCAAGAATATGCACAAGCATTGGTGGCTTTTATTGACTATTTACTCGCTACCCCGGGCCCCCGGCTCTTTGCTGGCTCAACTAACGATTTCTGCGTTTTCAGCCAGGCCTTTGACCAGAGTAAACTGACAGAAAGATTACATACCCTCTCAAAACTCCATCATATTAATTCAATTTGTACCTCCACTGGGAACGGCAGGACTCGTGATCTGTGGGGGAAAGAAATTCAGCTGTGTGAATGACTTAAACTTTTTACTCACCGGTTAAGTTCTGCCAGCGTCCTCTTTGAGGTCAAGACCACTAGAAGACTGACTAGGACACGTTGTGGCTCGATGGTGGACACTTGCATAATGAACACCAGCTGCTGACAAAGTAGACGATGGACAGTGTAGATCGAGGATAGGTCAATAGCGAACTTCAAAGATGGCATGGCCCGTGGGATGCATTCGGACCTTCCAGAGTGGATTGCTCTCCAGCGGGCCGGCCGAGCACTGAGGGTGCCGGATCCGTCGACAAAATGCAATGTTCTATCGCCACTCTAACCGTGTACGACAGATAATCTAGATTTGGAGTGGAGTCTTGAATTACTGGGCAACGGAAAATTCCCCTGAGCTCACGAGTTTACGCTGCTTCCCCAAAGTAAAAGCACTGACAAGATGAACGGCAGATGAAGTGGGGACTTGAAGATCGGGAATAAAGCCAGCCACAGCCGGAAGAACGAATGTCGAACACTCAGGAATACTGAGCACGTAAGACAGCAAGGTCTAAAATTGGAGGCAAAGTACAGTTGAAAAAGAGGAAGGGGCACGAGACGGTGACGAGGGAAAGCATGAGGCGATTGAGAAAAGACATCGCAGAAGTCGATTTACAATAGAAAGTACTGAGAAAAGCAATTCAGGATGGTACAGCTTGATTGTGAGTTCCAGAATATTCTAGTCTCCTGAATAGAACATCTTGTTAAGGAATCTCTTGTCATGGATGAGTTTTATCGTATCGTCGACAAGCTTCACATCTGAACACGTGTCAGCAGATTCAATTCCGAGGCGAGCCCAACTGAACACGCACTGAGATCGGGCCCCATTGGAATAAAGTGACGCATCTTGAGTTTAGTGGAGTTTACGACGCTCCCGATGACCTCGTAGTATGTGTCCGGCGCCATGTGCGTGTCCTGCGACTAATCAGCCAGTTGGTACCAGAGGAGCGACTAAGAATATACCGGGAGAAATGTCACCGTGATTTCGCCGCCGTCTGAAGTTGCTACCGTAGCATAAAGGCCCATGAACTATGCAGACACGCTTAACGTCGAGATTTCACTGAATCACCACATTCAACAGGGAAAGCACCTTGATTGGCTGGCAGGTGAGCCTGACATTCTGTCCGGAGAATCGAGGAAGAAGAGCCGAATTGACGCTGTGGAGGGGGCGGATGGCCGAGGCGTGGAAACGCGACGTTGGGGCATCAAGACGCCTACACCAACAACGTTGTTGTTTTCCACTTTTTCTTGGGACGAACAATTATATCATGCAAATTTTCTGTTTTCAATCCTCTTTTATTTTCCCCTTGTTTTATATCTTACTGACGAACATCTCATGCATTCAATTTAACAGGGACTTTGTTCTTCGGACGATGAGCGCTTAGTCGGCGCTATTCGGACTTCGAGTCCGAAATACCCTCGTCTCGTGTTCTACCCGCACAGTCACGGGCAAGACTTCAAGAACGTAAACCCAAGGCAAGCCCCGAGTATTCTTCGGGCAAACTCCATCCCCCTTTTTTTCGTTCAGCATCCCCGGTGACGTTCCCGGGCGTCGCCGATTTAGTCTGGTTTACGGGAGTATTTTAGTGACATTTATTTTACTAATAGATACGTACCTCTTCTTTGACAGGGGACCAAACGGCTGGTGTATTCAGAGACCTAGGGGTTGTAGGCCATGCAAGGAGGAGTGTCGTGCGGGCCGGCACTGGAACCGTTGGCGGGCGGTTCCCTCGCCTCCTCTGCTTTCCTTGGCTGAGTCATTGTCAACACGACATACCCTGGGTGGATGGATAAAACGGTCGGGAGGAACCCTGATTATTTGCCTTGACATGGGCTAGCTACCAAATATTTTTATATAGTGCAGCCCCGACGGCCTTTGAGTACGGGCGCGTCGGGTGTTTTGGTTTATGTAAATTGTTTACGGATCACTTATGTCACCTTCTTGCTTGCCTCCTACCACCATCCCGGGTGCCACGACACAATCCAAGTCGCGTCAACGGAACGTATTACGTCTCGTTAACATTCAACGCTTCAATTACGAACCTCAACGCACCTCTTACGGACGCTTTTTTCGGTCGGATCGGCCCCGGCTGTCAGCGATTTCATACAGTCGTGCTAAGCGCAGACTTTCGCTCGTGCTTTGCGCGGAATACCCGACGCTTTTCAACGCTACCAAACGATTTGACGACGAACCGTAGAACTGATTTTGCCTACGAAATCCTGGACCCATACTGTTACCCTTGCTCAGGCAAAATCAGCCTAACCCGTATTTTCTACGATACGTACAGCTACCCGTCCCCCTTACGATTACCCTTGCTTTCTCGTCCTACGCTCCCAATTTTCTCTTCCCACTTTTATCCCCACATCGAACCACCTGTAGGGTATTTCCCTCTTCTTTAGTGGTGACCACCGCAGGGGGGATTATTCCTGGAATAGTTCACCGGGGATTTAGTGGATATTTCCGCTGGATTCGTTTGCCGATTGCTTTGCGCTCGGCGTTTATCAAGACTCGTCTACTCCATCTTCTCCTTCGGAGATCTCATTACATCCAGACGACTTGGACTACCTGCCTACGTCGTTGATACCATCTATTACCATCACCCCACCAGACCCTTCCGCATCCTCGCTACCTTCCGTATCGACCGTTTCTTCCCTTACGTCTACGCCTTTTTCATCATTATCCGCTACCCCTTTACCTACCACTACTACCATGTCGACCAAGATACAGGCACTCGTACCATTGCCTATACCTCGTACTTCCGAGGCGCCGTCCTTCGATGGGTCGGGTTTGACAGAATTTCTGTCGATCCTGAAACAGCATGGGGAGCGCGCTGGAATATCCGAGGATGATCTCGTACCGCACATCCTCCAGTATTGCACTGAGGACGTAAAGCGCGTTTTGAGACACTCCTCTGAGCTAAAGCCGTCTGCGAATGACTGGGCTGCAGCTGAGGAGGAGATGCGATCTCTATATGGATCTGAGGATCAGCCAGCTCGTTTTACGGTCGAGGACTTGCGCCAATTTTGCAACGAGACCAGCGCCAAGCCTCCGTTCGAGACTCGTGGTGAAATTGAGACGTACCAGAGACGTTTCAAGGAAATCGCGGGGACTCTGTTGGACGAGAGCATGATTACCCAGCAGGAGTACGATCTCCATTTTGTGACGGGTCTTCCCAAGAAGACTTTCAAATACGTCGACAACAAGCTGCCAGCAGCCAATCGAGTAATCACCAATCCACCGAAGATGAGAGAGGTGCGTAAATTACTTGATGGGATGTTCGTTCCGAATTCGTTGCAAACTTTTGCACGAAACAATTTTGCGGTGGAACCCGAGGTGCAGACGGTGCCTACGGCTTCAAAACCGGCGCAATGAGTCGTGCGTTTTGAGCCAGAGCCGGTAGTCGTGCCTCCCCCAGCTCCAGTTCGGGAGCAGGTGTCGATGGACGATATCGTGTCGCGGTTGGATAAGCTGTCGATATCCAATGCGGAGTTGCGTTCCTTGATCGAGAGTCGACCAGCGACGGCGACTGGAGGTGGACCCCCTCGTCCGTTGACGCCTGACCAAAACAAGCGATGCTTCGTTTGCGGTCAAATGGCTGGGCAGGGTGGATCACACAAGTTGGGGGTGGAAGAAACTGCCCTACTACTTACGATTTATTCAAGGAGCACTTGGTTTCCACGGACAACAACGGACGTCTCTTGGCAGCGGATGGCACGGAGCTACCACCGGCTTCTCGTGAGGCCGGAGGTGTTGCTCAACTTCTTCGTGGACGGCGAGATGCGGCTGCAGGCGGTAATACCGCGGCGGTCGTGGCTCAGTTCGAGGGCCACAACGCGTTGGGCGGCAGCGTCCTGGCGGTATCTGCGGATGACGAGAACATGTACTACACAGACCCTGCGCTTCGCAGTGGACGTGATACGAGTACGCGGCACGACCCCTATGCTAGACCCAACCAAGCTAAGGGGAAGGAGACTGCATCGAAACCTCCGACGCAAAATCAAAACCCCCCGCAGCCGCCAGCGGCTGGACCTACGACCGAGCAACGTCGCGATCCCCCTCCGCATATGAAGCCGCCTCCATCTGTTCCTGTACCACCGATGCATCCGTTAAACACGGAAGAAGGTTGGCGCCAACGGGAAAAGCAGCAGAAATCAGGAGAACGGCCGAAAAATAAAGAGGATGCGGAAATGACCGACGCGGCAAGGAAGCAGTGGCGCTTCACCTCCAACCTCCAAGAAAGCGTTAATATCGGCAACGTTTACGACAAGACCATGGACGCCCAGGCCACTCTCTCGGTCCGGGAGATTTTCGCGATTTCCCAGTCCTTGCAGAAGAGACTCCAGGAAGACACTCACCGTCGACGCGAGTACGTGACCAATGTCGGGGAATACGAGATCTTCTCGCCCGAAGTTGCGTCTGCGGCAGCAGAGGGTACAATCGAAACGGGCGGAATCCAACCCAAACTGGTACTTCATCTCGGCAACCAGGACGAGGAGAACGCGCTACAGGACCATTTCACAAGTCTTCACGCAGTTCCCACTCTGGCGTCTCGTTTCCTGGCATTCGCTACGGGCTTGGTGACGGTGAAAATCAAAGGCTACGAAGTTCGAGCCCTAGTCGACACGGGATCGGAACTTAACCTAATTTCGAACGCTTTGGTCAACTCCGTTGGTCTGCCTGTCGATATCGATGGCACACGTTGGTCGCTCACTGGTGTCCACGGCGGCGCGGATCGCCTGATGGGACTTTGTCGAAATGTGGACATGGACATCGGCGGGCACAACTTCAAGCACCACCTCTTCATCTCGCGCAACAGCCCCGGGCGCCAGGAGATAATCCTCGGCCAGCCTTGGATCCAGTGGTTCGCAGGCCGCATCGACTTCGCGCGCGAAGGGTCAATGGACTTACTGCTCTGGAAAGACGGAGATCGCACCCATCGTCCTACGATCACGGTCCGACTTTTGCGTCCGGGCAACGAACGTAACCAAGCCGACTTCAACAACACCCCCGAAGTAACGTCCGCCGAGTACGACTACGGCGACGACTACGACGAGGATTTTTATTAGGCGATGCGCTAGGCCCTCCCGAAAGAGGCGTATCATGCGGAGTAGTGGGCCGATCTCTTGAGGCTCTACTCGGTAACCCCGATTTCGCAGAACATACTTCATTTTTGTCCGCATATCCTCCTTCTTCGTTTGATGATATTCTTTATCAAGTAGCAGCATCTTCTTGTGTTTTCAATCCCGTAGATACTCCATGGACGCGACGCGCCTTCCTACCAGACTCTACTATAGATACCCACTCATCCGCGGACTCACGTGTTTCGTTTCCACAGGCGTTTTCATTCCCCGTGCGTAGGCGATACAAACCGGTGCATCGCAAGGTGCGCCCGGTACCAACGTATATGCCGAACCCCAGCGCGCAGGTATTCAAACCTGTCATCATCCCTACGCCCGAGCCACTTCCGGTGCATCCCCCACGACTGGCGGATTTCGTACCCACGGAACGTTTGACTCGGGAACGACTAGATATCATCCTCGCTGCCATCCCAGCTGGCTACCTGCTGCCAGCGGAGTTGGACCTCTTTGCGCACATCCTCTGGCGTCGACAGAAGGCGATCGCGTTCACCGACTTGGAACGCGGGTTCTTCTCGCGCGATTACTTTCCCGACTACGAAATCCCTATTATCGAGCACACGCCATGGCAAGATCCCCCCATTCGCATCCCTCTAGCCATCGAGGCCGAGGTGCGGCGTTTACTGGAACAGCAGATCGCAGCTGGGAAGTTCGAGCCATGTACGGCGAGCTACCGCTGCTCAATTTTCGCAGTGGAAAAGTCTGGCGGCGGTGGACTTCGTCTGGTGACGAATCTGGGGTCCCTGAATCAATATGTGATACGGGACTCGTCCCTGCCTCCGCGCGTTGATGATTTCGCAGAGAGCTTTGCGGGGTATATTTGTTACGGTTGCGCTGACCTTTTTGCAGGATTCGATGGACGCATTCTAGCAGTAGTATCGAGGCCTCTGACTGGGGCGCACTCGCTGGTTGGCGCGCTTCAGCAGACTTGTCTTCCACAAGGCTACTCGAACGCGGTGCCGGAATTCCAGCGGTGCACTACTCACGTTATCGAGCCGGAGATCCCGAAACATGCGAACGTCTTCATGGACGACGGCGCTATGAAGGGTCCTCGTACAGACTATAACGGCGAGCGGATTCCTGAAAATTCAGGGATTCGTAGGTTCGTATTCGAGTACGCTCAAGTCTTCGACAGGTTTCTCCTACGCCTGGAGACAGCGGGCATTACGGCTTCGGGGAAGAAATTGGTTCCTATCACACCTCGACTCAAAATCGTGGGTTCGATCGTCTCCCATGAGGGATGGCATCTGGCCCATGGTATTGTGGCGAAGGTTATGAAATGGGGACCACTTCGAAACACCTCCGAAGTTCGCCAGTTTCTGGGAACAGCAGGGGTAGGACGCAAATGGATTCCTCATTTTTCGACTATCGCCAAGCCTCTTACGATCCTCCTCCACAAAACGGAAGCGGAGTTCTTCTTCGGTTCGGACGCACGGGAAGCGCAGGAGAAGCTCAAACGGGCGATCTCCTCGGCACCGGTGTTGGTAACTGTCGACTACGATCTGGCGCGTCTCGCACATCCGAAGCCTAGGGACTCCGATCACGGACTGGTTGTCGCCTCGGTAGACTCTTCCATTCACGGATCCGGTTGGGTCGTCTTCCAAATTCTCGTGGCGAAATCGATTCAAAAGAAACCGGCCATATTTTGATCTTGCACCTTCAATGACGTCGAATCCCGATATTCCCAGCCCAAGGTCGAGCTGTATGGCGTCTTTCGAGCATTTAAAGACCTTCGCCATCGGATTTGGGGCATCTTCTTCCGCCTCGAAACCGACGCGAAATTCCTCGCGAAAATGATTCAGATGCCGGACCTCCCGAACGCGCCTATGACTCGATGGATCAGTTATATCAATCTCTTCGATTTCGAAGTCCAGCACGTACCTGGCAAGGACCACCCAGCCGATGGTCTTTCGCGTAGGCAGCGTACGGACGAGGACTCGGACGAGTCGGACGCTGAAGACTACTTATCAAAATTTCTTGGACACGCATCCCTCATCCGAAATACTTCACACTATACCCCGGCTCTCGATACTATAGATTTCTCATCTCGTTTCTTACTTTCCTCATCTCTGGTTAAATCATTTTTCTGGTCCATTCACGATCTCCATTTCCGTTTCCATATCACTCGCCCCAAATACGTTACGATGGACACGTCTTCATATTCGTTCACAATTTCGTCATATTCTATCCCTTCATATCGCACACGTATACCTCCCCGGCACCACTATTCTCCCAATCCCTCTTACGTCTGATTCCAGACGATGGGCTCTCGTTTCTGGACTCTAGGGTTCGGAAGGTCCCCAGCGAGTATAGCGAATACGTCTTGCTGGGGGACGAGACAATTTTTTGCACCTTCGTCACGTATGTGACAGAGCTCGATTCGTCGAGCGAAATACCCACCTGCGTTATCCATGCACATGCTGTGAAGGCGATCGAGTCGCTGGAGCAATGGGCTGAAATCCTGACTTTTCTGAAGTCGGGACGGATCCCGAATCGCATTCTATCATCCCGGAGTCCTGTAAAAGCGGAACGCCAATTCGTCAAACGGGCGAAGCGGTATTTCTTGCTGAGCGGGTATCTGTGGATGCATTCGACCAAGGGGCATCCGCCTCGACGCGTTATTACTGACCTGAACAGGGCGCAAAGATATTTTAGCGGAGGCGCATAATCAAGTCGGACACACGGGTCGTAACTCGATGTTTCACTACCTCTTCGACCGGTATTACTGGCCGAACCTCTACGACGACATCGCGATGTTCATCAGATCGTGCCTGGTCTGTCAAATGCGCTCGAAGACGAAACCACTCATACCCTATTCACCTTCTTGGGTCTCAACGATCCTTCGCCACTTCCATCTGGACACGATTGAGATGTCGAAGGTCGGGGTGGGCGGCTACAAATACATCATGCACGCCGTCGACGTCGCTTCCTGTCATCAGGAAGCGAAGCCGGCTATTCACAACAACGCGGAGACATGGGCGAAGTTCATTTACAACGAACTAATCTGCCGTTTCAGCTGCATCCCATTTATTACGGTCGATGGGGGCGGCGAATTCAAGAGCGTCGTCCGAATCCTACTCGAGAAGTTCAACGTCACGGTTATCGTATCGTCCGCGTACCATCCACATAGTAACGGTCCAGTCGAACGGTCACACAAGGACTTCGAGGAGAGCCTTGTACGCGTATCGGCAAGACATCCGGGGCGGTGGCCGGAATATATTCCTGCGGTACTATTCGCAATGCGGGTCACGGCGCATCGAGCGCACGGTTACTCCCCGTACTTCCTGCTATATGGTGTTCATCCAGTCTTCGCATTCGACATTTACGACCACACCTGGCAGACGCTGGACTGGCACGACGTCAAGTCGTACGCCGACCTCATCACCCTTCGAGCACAGCAAATCTTGCGACGAGACGAGCTTCTCACCCCAGCACTGGAGGATCTTCGCCGTTCGCGCCTTCGTTCGATCGAACACACGAACAAGAAAATGCGCTATCACTCGTTCAAGGACTTCGAGCCGGGTATGTGGGTGTGGCGCCACGAGACGCACCTGGAGAATCAGCATGGCCAGAAGGAAGAAATGCGATGGTCTGGGCCGTATATCGTTCACGAAAAGCATCCGAACGACGTCTTCACACTGCGGGAACTCAACGGCGTGGTTATTCGTGGAACGGTTACGGTTCACCGACTTAAGCTGTTCTACTACCGCCCGGACCGACAAACGCTGAAAAGCGTAATCGGGGCGGCGTCCATCGTCCCCTCGGCCTCTTCCCTCGTCATCCTAGGCATCGGAAACATTCCAGCATCCTCACCCACACCCTTCGATAACCCTCGTCTTATATCGTTTCCGTTCCCCGATCCGAACCGGTTCATTGAATAAGCGCGATCCAGCTCCCTCGTCATCCTAGGCATCGGAAACATTCCAGCATCCTCACCCACACCCTTCGATAACCCTCGTCTTATATCGTTTCCGTTCCCCGATCCGAACCGGTTCATTGAATAAGCGCGATCCAGCTCCCTCGTCATCCTAGGCATCGGAAACATTCCAGCATCCTCACCCACACCCTTCGATAACCCTCGTCTTATATCGTTTCCGTTCCCCGATCCGAACCGGTTCATTGAATAAGCGCGATCCAGCTTCGACCACCCTGCCTCCTATCTAAAAGCGATGCCGAGGTCGTCATCGAAACCCCCCGCACTGTGGAGGGGGCGGATGGCCGAGGCGTGGAAACGCGACGTTGGGGCATCAAGACGCCTACACCAACAACGTTGTTGTTTTCCACTTTTTCTTGGGACGAACAATTATATCATGCAAATTTTCTGTTTTCAATCCTCTTTTTATTTTCCCCTTGTTTTATATCTTACTGACGAACATCTCATGCATTCAATTTAACAGGGACTTTGTTCTTCGGACGATGAGCGCTTAGTCGGCGCTATTCGGACTTCGAGTCCGAAATACCCTCGTCTCGTGTTCTACCCGCACAGTCACGGGCAAGACTTCAAGAACGTAAACCCAAGGCAAGCCCCGAGTATTCTTCGGGCAAACTCCATCCCCCTTTTTTTCGTTCAGCATCCCCGGTGACGTTCCCGGGCGTCGCCGATTTAGTCTGGTTTACGGGAGTATTTTAGTGACATTTATTTTACTAATAGATACGTACCTCTTCTTTGACAGGGGACCAAACGGCTGGTGTATTCAGAGACCTAGGGGTTGTAGGCCATGCAAGGAGGAGTGTCGTGCGGGCCGGCACTGGAACCGTTGGCGGGCGGTTCCCTCGCCTCCTCTGCTTTCCTTGGCTGAGTCATTGTCAACACGACATACCCTGGGTGGATGGATAAAACGGTCGGGAGGAACCCTGATTATTTGCCTTGACATGGGCTAGCTACCAAATATTTTTATATAGTGCAGCCCCGACGGCCTTTGAGTACGGGCGCGTCGGGTGTTTTGGTTTATGTAAATTGTTTACGGATCACTTATGTCACCTTCTTGCTTGCCTCCTACCACCATCCCGGGTGCCACGACACAATCCAAGTCGCGTCAACGGAACGTATTACGTCTCGTTAACATTCAACGCTTCAATTACGAACCTCAACGCACCTCTTACGGACGCTTTTTCGGTCGGATCGGCCCCGGCTGTCAGCGATTCATACAGTCGTGCTAAGCGCAGACTTTCGCTCGTGCTTTGCGCGGAATACCCGACGCTTTTCAACGCTACCAAACGATTTGACGACGAACCGTAGAACTGATTTTGCCTACGAAATCCTGGACCCATACTGTTACCTTGCTCGGGCAAAATCAGCCTAACCCGTATTTTCTACGATACGTACAGCTACCCGTCCCCCTTACGATTACCTTGCTTTCTCGTCCTACGCTCCCAATTTTCTCTTCCCACTTTTATCCCCACATCGAACCACCTGTAGGGTATTTCCCTCTATGGTATCATCACGCGCTGATGGCCATATTGATTTCAGTCCCACTAATGATCGCGAGTAGTCGCGAGTCCCACTACTTAATGATGGGGACCGAGTCCCACTAATGATGGCTTTGCCGAGCACTAGCCGACTTCCACTCCCATAAATCTCGTCGTTACTCTCGGAACTCCGCCATTTAGATTTGGAACTGGACTCCGACGTCTTAGGGGATGTTGTAATCCGCGAAGCACCCCCTCGTGCCTGCTTGTTCCTGATTGGGACCTCTCCAGTAATATGTCCCTATCCTTATCTTATCCTACGCACGGCCGTCCTTGATCTCAGGGCCGCCAAAAACATCGGTTTGCCATGGACGCAATTGACGAGCTTGACATTGCGCCATATGGTCCTCTGCGACTCCAAGATATTTCTGAAGCAAGCACCGAACCTGGTACATTGTGGATCTCCGCGACAGTCACTGAGGGTATCGTCCTCTTCTCGAGATCAGACTTCCATCCTTGAAGTCGTTGTGCTGGAACGACCTTGCGAACAATGTCCCATTGCCGGACCACATCGACGTCTTCTGCCTCCCTGCTCTTCACAATCTCCAATTCACGGAACGGCTTCTTCACCCCGACCCAATCGGATTTCTAACGTCATTCATCTCAAAATCCGACGGTGACCTAGAAGAAGACAGTCGTGCACGAGGACTCCTATCGGGAGGGATTTCCTTCGATTCGATTCGTCTTCGACGGCGAGTATGTGCCAATGGAGGAAGATGGTTGTCCATTTCGTTTCTCCCATGCACCGCTGAAAATTAATTCGCAGGTCGGGGAAAGGCATCGAATAGCAGCATTCCGAAATAGTTGGATTGCTTGGCGTACTGAGCTTATGATCATCAACCCCCGTCCTGTAAGCCACCAGATCCAATTCTCTGTAGTGGCCTGACATTCCAGAGCATTTCACCAATCTTGGTCGATCCTTCCGTTCATAACCGCGCGTTTGCAAGGAGCATCAGCGTTAAATTTGGACCAGAGCAATGTGTGGCGTTAGTGGGTCATCGCTTGGCAGGCCTCATCCGTCCTATGGACTCGTCCAAAGCAGAGCCGGCGGCCCCTCCCCAAGTCGCGCTCAATGATGAGGATCTCCTGGTGTTACTGGGCTACAAGCAAGAGTTCAAACGCGACTTTTCCGGGTTGGAACTCTTCGGGTTGTCCTTCAGTATCACAGGGGTCGTTCAGTCTATCGCGATTGTACTTCTGTTCTCGTTGCCATATGGAAGAATGGTCGGAATGGTCTGTTAAGCTTATAGTCACCCCGTGACGCGTTTTCTGACGCACTGGCCGTCCGTCGGTTATAGGTCTGGGGGTGGTTCACATGCTACTGGTTTAACATCTTTGTTGCACTGGCTATGGCAGAGCTAGGATCGGCTGCACCCACGGCAGGAGGGCTGCAAGTATTCAGTAACTGCTGCCGAAAGGTCTCCTTAAATTTCATAGATATTACTGGACGTTCAAGTTTTCTTCGCCCAAATATCGGAGGCTTATGTCGTGGTTCATCGGATATTTCAATACCGCAGAATATATCGCCGGTATGGCGGGCGGGGACTGGGGAATTGCGACACAAATTATGGCGGCAGCCAAAATCGGGTCCGACGGACAGTTCGTTGCAACGGACGCTCAGGTGTAGTACGTTGCCGTCTTCTCTTTACCTTGCGAAGAAGTCTGAGTTTTCGGATAGTGGCGTGTTCTGCGCCATCCCTGTCTCTCATGCTATCATGAGCAGTTTGGCGACGAAAGTTATCGCCCGTTTACAACGTTTTTCTCTACATTGTGTGCGTAGAATCGGAAATTAACTTTCACTGATCTGGACTGCTGACGTCCCGTACCAGCGTGTTCTTAGTCGTTATGATTACTCTGCCGGCTGCCACTCCGAAGGAATTGCACAACTCGGCTTCTTTTGCCTTCGGACACTTTAAAAACAGTGAGAACAGCGTTTTCTTGGCTTTCCTTTGGCTCAAAAATACGCTCTCCTTCAGCTTCTGGTTGGACAAATGGATATGCTTTCATAATTATGAGCTTCCTAGCTCCAGCGTGGACAGTCGGTACATCTCTTCTCCTTATGTTCTCGAGTTCTGTGTTAATATCATTTTCCCAGCGGGATTTGATACGAGCGTACATATCAGCGAGGAAGCGCGAAACGCTCCGCGCGCTCTGCCATTCGGTATGTTGTCTTCAACAATTCTGAGTTGCATTCTGGGATGGAGTGAGCAAAACGATTGTTAACCATGCCTTTCACCTAATACCGTCTGAAGTCGTCACCATCGTGCTGGCGTTTTATATCGGCAACGACCTCCATTCAGTGATCGGGAATCCTATCGGTCAACCTATGGCGACTGTGAGTGAAGTTACTTACTTGTGTAGGGTCGGGGTGGATCTGACTGTGTTCTCTGCTGGATCTTCTTCAACAGCGTAGGAAAGCAGGGTACGTTCGCGATCTGGACATTCATGATTTTGACTTTGTGGATGGGGGGTGAGCCTGCCCTCTTAACCCTAGACCAGGTTCTCTAACCAGACCATTTAGCAATGGATTATGTGCGACCTACATTCTGCGGTTTCGCTAAATCCCGATTAGATGCCATTCAGCTCATTGCGGGGTCGCGTCAGCTGCTCGCCTTTTCGCGGGACCAGGGTTTCCCTCTGTCAGGTTTACTGTAGAATTTCATTCAATTCGGCGGTCACGCGTCACGCACCCCCTGTGCGGCGATGAATTTTGGTCTCGGTCACGGGTCACAGCACCCAGTGCCGAATGTAAAATATGTGACACTGGGGCCAAATCTCCCTTGGTGTAAAAAAGACAGAATTTTCGTAATTTTTCGTTTTGAATGCCGAATTTTTGGAGGTGTCACGCCAAAATTTGTTGGTTGCCGAAGTGCCGAATCAGTATTTTGGGTCACGGGTCACAACCCGTGCCAAATTGAATGAAATTCTACAGTATTACAAGACCCGCCTCCGCTTCACTCCGGAATCTGAGTGTCGTAACAAAACATGATAGACATACTTCATAACAGTCGAACATTTATGGTCATTGAATTCAGACAATCATGAATTGAATCTCGGAATAGAACACGAATCACTTATTGCGAACCAACAATAAACCTGCACGTACTTCAGTCTGCGTACTTCAAGAGAGTGACATTTGCTTCCCGCCCTTGAAGCACTGTGGTAGAATGGTTTTCACTGATCACGGCAGGTCGTTTAGTACACTCACGGCGCGAAAACGATATAAATTGAAGCACTAAACCAAGACAGCAGCGGGTGAAGAGCAATTTCCATTGGACATTCGAAGCATTGCTTCGTGAGTTGCCGTTATTTCGTGGGGATGAATCAGAAGAGCCAGAATATTTGCGAGCGGGAAATGATGGTCACCGCAACTCCGACGAACGGAGCAGCTTTAGACGACTGGTTTGGCAGAAAAATCATCGTCACTATCTCAGTGAGAGCCAACCGAGCAGAGAAGTTTGATACAACCCAGAGTAGCCAGGATCCTTGAGCAATGGCGAGTTTTGAAGACCCAAGATATCACATGTTCCAGAAGAATCGTCCAGGATAAGACTCAGGATAATAATTATGCTCAGCAGGATTTATGCCGGGAGAGAACTGGGAGAAAGATTGCCAGTCCGAAAGAAGGTAAATGGGGCCTTTATGTCTTGAGAATCTTCCGGGACTACGTGACCTCTCGGCCTAATAAAAATCGGATTGGGCTGCGCCGTAGGCAAATGCAACTGCAATCAAATACAGCCTGTCAAGAAGACACTGCACGCAGGTCAGCTGTTCAGCCACATGGGGTATCTGAGTGTGGAATTGAACTGCGCAGAAGCCGTTGGGCGTCGAGCATGGAGGGCGACGAGAGAGCAGGAGGAAAGGGGATAGAATAGATGGGGATGAGAGCAAAGAGATACAAAGAATCGCGAAGGTAATCATTAAAGAACGGTTAATGTTTCGGTGATACGGCTACAGTCAGAATTTTGCGTAGGAATGGCCGCGGCACAGTAAGAAAATTGCTGCGAGAAACTGCGGTGGTCTGCGGATTGATTAACCGATGGTCAGCTGAAGAAAACCTACCCAGTCGAACCGGAATGGTGATGGCACACCAATGGGGCAAGCCAACACGACATGCAGGAGAAGAGGAGAGGGAAAACAAATGGAGATAATGCTCCATGGAGCAATTGCAAGTGGTTGAACACGAGACGGACCGCAGTGGCCAGAAAACACAGCAAAAGGCTATATGAATGGAGTTAAATTGAGAGGATGCGCAGCGGAGGAGGGAAAGAGCAAGAATATATGGGGAAATAGCACAGCCAAGGAGCCATTTGCTTAAAGAACGGTTAATATAACATCGATCCGAGGACAGAGACACCTGTGCACGCAGTCACTGCGTTTCGGCAGTTCCTGGACGCACGTGCGGCCACGTTTGGCGAGGCTTTGCCGAGGTTGGTCTAGGCGCCTCGGCAGGGTGTTCCCGGCAAAGCTGTGCCCAGCTACGGCAAGCTTCGTGCGAGGCTGCCTCGCACCACCTCTCTCCAGATGCACTGAGGCTCCTCAATGCATCTCACCCAAAGGCCCTCCCATGTACCTACTCTGCCAACTGTGGCCAAAGCAGGACTCTGGACAGCCTAGCCGGTGGCCATATCCACGGAGATATACATAGACTCGGCTCAAACTCGGCTAATCACGGTTGCTAGACAGTGTTTGGCTGTCGCCGCAGCCTGCGAGCACGGCCTCGACATCTGTTTTTTCTAGCTGGTCCCTCTCTCCAGTATTAATAAGCATTTATCCATCATTCAGTTGTCTATGGGTGGCCAGTAGTATTAATTATGCACTCATTTTGGTATCATCAACCATTCCCATGCAATTCAAATGCAATTCCCATGTCAATTATTCATATTTTCCCACAGGAATACAATGGAACTGATGGCCGATCTCACTACTGCATGGCTCGGCGAGAAAGGAGCTGCACCGCTATGGCTTGCAATGCTAGGCAGACCTCGGCAGGATCTGCCGAGCCTAAGGTACGCCCAGGTCTGCCGAGGAACCTCGGCGCACCCTCAGGTCCAGAGACCGCCGAAATGCAGTGAGTCATCTTCCTGGCGTTTATGGCACTCCTTCTTGGACTGCTCTCGTTTGCGGGACCATTGGCGATCAGTACCGTCTTCACTATGTCCATTGTATGCCAATATGTCGGTTTCGCAACACCAATCATTGCTCGATGGGTGGGCGGACACAAATTCGTGAGAGACTACCTTGATTATGTTCAAAGGTCGAATAACAGAGGATTGTTGTAGACGCCCGGGCCGTTTAACCTCGGCCTCATGAGCGCGCCAGTCGCTTTTGTGGCCTCGATGTACATGATATTCATGATCGTTGTCTTCATGTTTCCCGCCACTCCGGATCCTACCTCCCAGAGCATGAATTATACCGTGGTTATTCTGGGCGGGACGCTTATGCTCTCTCTCGGATATTATTTCTTCCCGAAATACGGGGGGAGAAATTGGTTCATTGGCCCGGTCAAAACGATCCGAGATCTCGACCCTGCAAATGATGAGAAGCTAAAGCATAGCAGTAGCCTGGAGGCCATGGAGACCTGAAGACCATACTGTGCTTTGTACCTCTGAGGAGTCAGTCGGAGCCCCCCCAAACGAGACTCATGTCATTACCATGTTGTATGTGTCACTCGTAATGTACTGGACGAACATGGAATGGGAATAAATATTTGTACATAGTGACATGCAGTTGGAGCCGACGTGGCCGTCTGTTGAAAAAGTCGAAATGTATTGCACTTTTTGGGTAGTTTGGGGACCTGTGTGACCTGCTGGAGGTTCGACAGAGGCCCGAGTGATTCATGACCTCGACCAAAGTTCGTGATTGACAGGGGGGTGCGTGACACGTGACTACTGATTTGAAGGAAAAAGTACAGTACTTCCTCACTTACGAACCATTTCCGCCACAAATTTACCAGACTGTATAAATTATTTCCTCTTTCCTTTCCTTACAACAGAAAATCAGTAGCTACAATACACCCTTGTCTTTACTCTTAGAGCCCATTATTAGGTACAGCTACCATAGCCCTAGGGCCACATGTAGTTACAATTCTGAAATAATCAATCAATCAATCAATCAAACCTCATTTTTTTCTTCGCCAGTCCAACCGTTGATAATACCCATTCCAACTTCCATCCGCCAGTGCAACACACCCAACATTGGAATGATGTTCGTCTTTTCCTTTTCTAATTTTACTATGCTGTTTGAACGCTGAAGTAGGGTTAAGTACCCGGTAGCAGGTTCAGTAAATAAAAGAATGTGGAAGGAAGTGTGCCGACTGGTAGATAAGAAAAGCAACGAAATATCAGAGTATGGAGGAGGGATGTAGTATTCCTGACGCGAAGTCAAGAACAGATGATCCTGACACGTAGTCAAGAATAGAAGGGAACAACGAGATGATGGAGTGCACCGCACACTCCGTGAGAGCGAGTTAGGACGAAGAGAGCACGCTAGAACACCGCACAAGTCTTCCCGCCAAGCAGGGAGGTAGTGGTAAGAGGTCAAAACGTAAGGTGTCCATTCCAGGTGTCCAGAAAAATTACATAACATGTAACGAAATCTCACCCGATGCGTCGGTTCTCTCGGACCATCGGGGCTGCCACTATATACAAATGTATGTAAGGCCCATGTCAAGGCAAAAGCCGCTCGTCCGAGCGACTTACCACCCCAATAAACCCACGGAATGCTTCATAAGCAATGACTCGGTCAATAGGCAACTTGGGTGAAGGTACTGCCCGCCAAACAGCCCGGTGTTCCCCGCAAAACACCCCCAAGCGCGAGACCGAGCCACGAGGTGGCACTCCGCCCGAACGAACGTCAACGAAAGGTAAATAAAATGACATACAGCTTGAATGTTCAATGCCGAAACCATGCCATCCATGAGAACTTCGTTTGGAGTCTTTTGCGAGATCGGAGTGGTACCTAGATGAAAGAACAAGGAATTTGAAGGCATGGTTAGCACAAAATGGTAGCTGTAAATACGGTAAGCATAAGAATTGGAAAAAGAACAAGAGCAAAGATAGATGCTATCATTCCTCCCGCCAGGACAGTTGCCGAGAAACCGAGCGTACGGAACGATTCCACACGCCGGCCCTCTGCCCCTGCCACAATGCTGAGCCACTGGATGCGGGGTTACCTTCTCATGCTAAACCCGTGACGTGCCTACCGACCGGCTAAGCGCGAGCTAACAATAAAATGTAAGCTGCACAAATTATGGCAGTAGAAACAATAATATGCGAGTGCTTCAAAATTAGTCAAGTGCCGTGACACGAGACCGAGTGGCCGAGAGATGCGATGACGAAGGCGAGGACGTGGAAGCGAGGACGGCTGCGAGACGACGAGAGTGAGGTGAGTGCGAGAGCGAGAGCGAGAGCGAAGGTATGGGGTGAACTTAAGCAGTGCACAGTGGGCAGTCAAAAGCTGAGTGGTATTGAGAGAAAATTAGGTATTTATACAGGTAGAAAGAGGAATGAATGGAGTAAGATAACTATCAGTACAATAGTCTGCAGGAACCAGAAGACAGAAGAACAATAGTAAAACAATAGTAGAGAATCAACGTTAGCCAAGAAAATGATAGTTACGGCGAGATCGAGGATTGAACAAAAGAGAAATGGAGTATGTAATGAAGTAAATATCAAGGGGAGTGTTGTAAAATGTGATATGAACGTCAAACACTCGGACGGACCAAGCGTCGGTGGGTACGGCGTGTGTGAGACCCGGAGTTGAGTATACGGAAAATGCCGAATCTTGACAAGGTATTCATTGATCCGGTAGGCGGTGATTCGGGCTTGGCGCGCGAGCGAGCGCGACACCCGAAGCTTTGATCTACGATGATCATGTCGACTTCATAGCGCACGAGCGCAATAGTAAATTACAGGGGATGGGCTCTAATTCAAATGAGCCGAGTAGCAGTCGTTATTGTTTTTTGTTCAAGTCTCAAATTAACGATATTAAAAGCCCGACATCTGTGTTCCGCGATTGAGACTTGGGAGAGTCGGAGGGAACAACTCCAGGCCCAGGCTTTGTAAAAAAAAAATGTCCTTCATCTGAAAAGCAGCCAGATGGTCCGAGACACGACTGCGGAAGCATGGACAGACAGGACTCCAATGCAGTTACCTACGTGCGAGTTTCCCAGCTTCAAATGTGGTCTTCCATCCGGAGTAATGGAAATCATATAACATGGAACCAACGGAGTCGGTCACTCAAATACTGGTCTGCACCCTGAAGCCTAGAGTAAGGAAATGCAGGTTTTAGAGCTTTCGCGAGCGAGCAATGGCCACAGTTTAGAACTGAGGACTCGATTCGGTCACGAGAAGTCTGCAAACCATAACCGATACGTGTAAAGGCAGAGACTAGGAGGCTAGATACGTAGGGAGATCACTGAAGGATGAAAAATTAAGTAAAAATCCGAAGGAAGAAAGGCTGAATGCACCTGGAAATTGAGAATTGCTGTCGAGAGTCCGAGTTGCTCTCAATCATCATCGTCATCATCATCATCATTGCTTGAAACATCAAAAAAGACAAAATCTTCGGTTTGAATGTCGAAATTTTCGAGGTGTCACGCAAAAATCGGCGGCTGCCGAAATGTCGAATATGTAAAATGGGTCACGTGTCACACCCCCTGTCGATTTGAACAAAAAAGTACAGTACAGTGATGCAGAGGTGTGGGGTGCACACAGTGTGTCTATATTGGTGTTGTGAGATAATTAGGGGAATGTAATGTATTGCAAGAGAGAGAAACCAGAAGAATTTGAGAGAAGTGGAAAGAGAGAGGGGGCACATGGGTGGTTGGCGGTGTTCACATGAAACAGCCCATCACTTCAATGAACGCTGCAGTCGCCCGGAGCAGTCTGGGTTCGTTGAGAAGTGGTGAGACATGGAGCGGACTGAAGATGCGGACTGAAGATGCCGGCATCTCTCACTGCTGCATGGAGAGGTCTCTGTAGAGGTTCCCACACCGGGCACTCCAGGAGGAAGTGTGCTCAGGTCTCCTATGCAGCTCCGCAAGTGTCACAGGCCGGGGAGGTAGTAAAACCCGATTTGAAGCGGAAGGCATTGAGATGTGAGGGACTGGTTTGCAGTTGGGAGATGGCGGATGTGGTCTTGCGTGAGATGGTGAGGGACGAGTAGAGAGCGATGGGCTTAAGCGAGGGTGGGGACCTATTGATCTGTCGGAGCTCGCCGCCTGTCTTCGCTTCGACTGTTTCCAGGCAGCTTCCCACTCCTTCAGAGTTTGGAGGTGGATGAGGTGTCGGACAGTAGTAAGCCAGATGAAGGTGGATGGGTTGGGGGTGAGAGAGGTTGCCTCCTTAGCAGCAGCATCGGCAAGCTCGTTCCCAATCATCCTGATATGAGCCGGTGTTCGGATGTTACAAATATCCAGGTGGGGGTACGAGGACAGCGCCTGACAGATTATGGTGTGGTAACAGATCGTGCGGTGCTGGCCAGAGTGAGGTGAAGTCTGCAGGATTCCCTTTAGCATGGCTTGCGAGTCCGCAACACAAAGGATGTTGTCCTGGGCATCTGCGAGTGCTCTCTTCATCGCTCTCAGTAGGCCCTCCATCTCACCCTCACTCACACACCTGTCCATCCCCCAGATGAAATAGTAGCAGCTGATCTTAAGTTCTGGTCAAAAGGACCACCTGCACTACTTAAGTTTGTGTGGAACTTAAGTTCTGCCCAGGCTCACTGGGAGGCATGTGTGGTGCACATTTGTTGGTAGCCCTCACTGCCTCCACCACTTAAGTCCCGACTACCTCTCCAGTTGTGGCTACTCAAATCTCGCCCACAACTCAAGTCCCACTGCCACTTAAGTCCAGCCCACAACTCAAGTAACAGGTTTTGATACCTGGGATATAGGGTATACATCTGGGATCTAACAATCTTTTTATGCTTTACGTATCTACTCATACATGTTTTTTACTATGCACCATCAGAAATTAAGTTCCATCCAAAGTTGAGTGCCATCTAAACTTAAGTCCTGCGAGACTTTTTCTGTGCAACGACACAGTGCGGCCACACCACTGACGGGGCTTCCAGGCACAGGGGGCAGCTGGGAGAGACCAGGTGTCAACAAGGAAGGAATAGCAAGTTTGTCAAAATACATTGTGAGGTTGGTGGCACACAACTCACTCCTGCCTCCATCTGTAGCATCAAGGAAATGAGATATATATAAAAAGTGCAGGTGGGGAAGCAAAAATAAAAGGGAAGAGGGGCAGAAGAGGACAATGACATACATTTGTAGGGAATTGGATGATGTACCAGAACATGCTGTTCATGGCCGTTGGCACAACCTTGAATTTCAGCTGTACTACTGTATAAGAATGCGGTAGCATTGGACCGGCAGGTGATGAAGGGCAGACAGGCTGGGCCAAGGAGATTCCCAAGCTCCCTAAAACACATCTGTGGTGAAGGCAGCCGCAGGGTACTCGGGGATGACCAGCAATTGTGTAGTGGCGAAAGAGGAGAGAGAGAACAGATGTGACAAGTGACCTGTGTGGCGTGAGTTGACCCGTGGCGATCAAGGTGGCTGTGGACTTGTTGATTGATGTGCTCAGAACCTATATAAGGAACACACAAATAACCCCACTTGACTTGAGAGCGGCACAGAACCAGAGACTGTTCCAACAACCAACAAACAAATCAAACGGCAATATATGCACGTTTCCAGAGATCCCAACGAGTTACAGCCCCTAGTACAGGGCCTTGTAAAGGTTGTAGGGAGAGGTTTCGTATCTCAAAGAGACGGTAGAGCAAACTGCGTAGAACGTGTTTCTAGACACAGTGGAAACATTGTTTCCAAACAAAGTAGATTTATAGCTTCGCAGCATGTGTGTGTGTGTGTGTGTCCAAGTGACAGAGAAACAAGTTTAAAGTAGTCCCGTAGACTCAAGTAAGGCCCCTAGTTTATAGGCCAAAAGCGTTCACAGAGCTTTCCCTAAAGAGGGTACTTTCTGAGCAGCACACAGCAGTCACGTTTCCAAAGTTTTCCCTAGACGGTACTTTCTGAAACCCGCTCTGCAAACAACAACAATAATGTTTCAACAGAGTCCCAGTTCAAACAGATTCACAGATTTTCTAACAGTTTCCAGGCAGAGCCCAAGTGCATTTCCAGAATAATATATGATTCAGAAAACAATTAACATTTCGACTAATAGTGCTACCCTATAAGAGTGCGTTCACCGAGGATCCCAGATCAACCCAATGCGCAAGCTTATAGCCTACTAGGTCGGGGGAAGATGCTGTGTCCATCGTAGAAACGCCCTCGGATACTTATACAACCGCCAAGACACTGTTACAAAGCCCAAAACACAATCCCAATGAGTCAAAAGTCTGTTTGTCCGCCTCTTTAACATGTTCCCGTCGGTTGTTCTTCCAAGTGTTGCCTCCCATTGGTTCCCCACTGCGAGCACACCATGTTCCCTTGCCCATTACGAGGCAGGAACCCGTCAGCAGCACCCCTGTATTATTCAGAGGGTGTGCCGATCACCGATAGATCGGCACTGCATCTCGTTTGACCTGTTTCTGCTTCCACTCAACTCTCCCCTTGGTTCCAAGTGCAGAACTTGATAATACTCCTTTGTAGGTCTCGGTAGATACCCGTTTCTCTAGGGTTTCCCAGAAAGGGTTCTTGAGAAAGAACCTTAGAACGCGTTTAGAGTTGTGATCCGGATCCTCAGAATAGCTGACCACCTGTTTTCGGTGTATCCACATCCGATGGAGACCAGCAACTCTGGCAACCGAAACACTCGTGACCCAGTGCGTCTCCTCAGCGTCTCAACACAACACAACACATTGCCCAACTTTTGTTCCCTTGACTCGTTTCTGTTGCTTAAGTGGATGTTGCAAACAAGTCAAATGAAGTTCCTTGACTTATTAATTGGCTACACGTTTCCCTTACGGTTTCAGGGTGAGACTAGCCAATGGATGTTCTAATTCCTTAGGACGTCCACCTGTTTCTCTGTTGGTTCGCCCAACAGCTACCAGGAACCAGTACTGTTGCATAGAAACAACAGTTTCAGCAATGAGCACGATCAGAAACACGCAAAATTATGTGTATCTAACCATGACCCAATTACTGGCTTATCATTGTCCTTCTCTTTCTTCCCACCACCGTTGTTGCTGCATCTGTCGCCACTGATACACTCTGCAAATGACACACTGCCTCATATGTGAGTATCCTTACAAACACAGTTTTTATTGAGTTGTGTAGGTCCTTTTACATGAACTTTTAGGATTTTCCACCTTGATTGCCACCCAGTGTACACTCAAGCAAGTGGCAGTTTTGTGAAACATACACAAGTTTGCGGATCTTTGTATGGATGTCAACAGTGCTAATTTAGCTTCGAGAACGTCTTTGTTGACAGGTACCTCGCCAAACCCATGGGGGGGGAAAGGCAAAGAGGTATGAAATCACCAGTTTTGGTTGTTTCATACGGAAGTGAAGTCACTGTAGATCTCAAGTTGTGCTAGGACTCAAGTTCACCAATCGAGACTCAACAGAGTATTACAAACTTCAAATTTAAGTCCTTCAATGTTCACATGTATCTTTTTATATGAACTGATCTCGAGATCAAACTGAAGTTGTGCATGGTTGAACTGAGTTGAGGCCCAAATTTAAGAACAGAGATGGAGCTTAAGATCTAGGCTTGAACTGAGTGGAAAGAGGGAACTTGAGTTCGGTGGTGCGACCCCCCTGATATTGTGGAAGGCAGGGTACAGTGGGTAACTAAAACTAACGGTATTGATGACGGAACTTAAGATGTGTGGGAACTTAAGATGCCAGGGGAGTCTTTTTGAGCAGAACTTAAGAGGATCTAATAAAGTATGTGCCCCCAGTGGAACCACAATCTTCTCCCTCTCCGCCGAACCCTCAACTCGCACTTCCACAACCCCCTGCCTTACCTCCAACAGCGAACCATCAGTGTACCATGTCACCCGCTGCTGCTGGTCGTCATGGAGCACAATGTTAAGTGCTTTGAGGGCTTCCTCCTTGGGTAAAAATGAGGTTACAATGTACCACCACCATTGTACTTGGGTGATAATTTCGTTGTTTGGGTTCAGTTCGGAGCACATTGTTCAGTGGTCTGTTGTGATCAGTTCCTGTACTGTAACATTAAGGAGTGTTAATGCTGACACTTCCACCTGATAATACCACAAATCACCTCTAACTAGAGGGTACCTTCCCCCTCCAAAGGTACCCTCTAGTTATAGGGAAACTGCATGTGCCACAGAAATGCCATGGCAGGGGTGCCATGGCGATCACCCAATGGGTGGCCAGGGAGAAAAATGGGATTTTGGCCACCTGTGCCACTGATTTTGAAGGGTTTTGGCAGGGGGTCAGTAAAGCGTGATTTCGTGACAAAGTAGTGCCATAGCTGCCACCAACCTTTAGACCCGGATCAGTTCCAAAAATGTGACCCAATTAGTGCCATGTATGACACGGGTCAATTTTAGCAGGGTCAGTAAATTTTGTGATCAGGTTAAATAGCCACCTGTGCCACGGGTCAATTTTAGCAGGGTCAGTAAATTTTGTGACCGGGTTAAATAGCCATGCATGCCACAGGTCAATTTTAGCAGGATCAGTAAATTTGTGACCGGGTTAAATAGCCACCTGTGCCACGAGTCGGTTTTAGCAGGATCAGTAAATTTTGTGACTGGGTTAAGTAGCCATGTATGCCATGAGTCAATTTTAGCAGGATCAGTAAATTTGTGACCGGGTTAAATAGCCATGTGTGCCATGGGTCAATTTTAGCAGGATCAGTAAATTTGTGACTAGGTTAAATAGCCACCTGTGTCATGGGTCGATTTCAGCAGGATCAGTAAATTTTGGGACCGGCTTGATTAGCCATGCATGCCACGGGTCAATTTTTGCAGGATCAGTAAATTTGTGACCGGGTTAAATAGCCACCTGTGCCACAGGTTGGTTTCAGCAGGATCAGTAAATTTTGTAGCAGGTTTGATCAGCCATACGTGCCACGGGTTGATTTTTGGCAGAATCAGGAAATTGGGGGCTGGGTTGAATAGCCATCGGTGCCACCGGTCACATAAAAAGGGACTTGGTAATTTTGGAAGGGACATAGTAAAGACTCTGCCTGTCTGCAATCTCTACTGGCTATCTGCCTCTTCCCCCTGTTTGTCCAAGGTTAGCAATGCAACTCCCTCCATCACCTCGCTGAGTTCCTCTCCCCAGGCTGCCATGGGTCAATTTTTGATAGGATCAGTGAACTGGGGGCCAGGTGAGGTAGCCATTTGTGCTGCAGGTGGATTATCAGACAACTTGTGGTCAGGTGATTTAGCCATTGGTGTCACTGATCACTTGAAAGCAACCTTGAAAAGCACCTTGTAATTTTCGGAGACATTGCCACCAGTGCCTCGGGGTTTGAATCAGCCATCGGTGCCACCAATCACTTCCAAAAACTTGTAATTTTGCAAGTGACATTGCCACCAGTGCCACAGATTACTTATTATCACTAAACAGAGGGAACGAAAGCAGCATTTATTTCTTGGATGTGAGTATGTAAATAAAATAAAAACAACAATCCCAAGCAGATGTCGTAGTACGTGGATCAGACAAAAAGACGCCAGTGGCCAGAAGGAGGAGGCAGCAAGTAGTAAAAGAAGGTGGAGCAGAGATTAGCGACTAGGAACTATCTTCATCATTGTAGTTGTCCTCGTCAATTTGTTTAGCAGACTTCGGCTGACATTTCCTCTTCACCTTGGGCTTGATCTTACCCGATGTAATATCAGCTGTGATGCTTGCCTCCATCCTCTGCTTCACCTCTGCAGCAGCAGCCTTGGGATCCTCACCCTCGTTTCCTGCATGTGTTCCCAGCTGTAGGCGCCAGTGCCACCACTGCCATTCCAGACACCCCCAACTTCATGCAAGGCATCCATGACCCAGCTGTGGAGGCCATGGAAATTGCATGGGCTCAGACTTCACTCTCTGACTCTCATCTTTACCATCAGCATGGCAACTGGGCCTCACTAACCACAGGAAGCACCTGCGTGACTGGTTGCAACGAGCCCGGTGACTTTGTTAACAGGATTATCAACACTGCCATCATTATCCCCCTGGTTAGCAACACCGCCTTCATTAACCTCGCAGAATTTGCCTCGGGTGCATTCCTCCTCCTCCTCTTTAAGCCCATGCCCATCCTCTCTATTCAGGCCTTTTCTCCATCTGGCCCCGCACCTCTTCCAGTTTTATATCAACTACATGGGTGCTTTCTATCGCAAGAACCCCAATCTCCAATCAACAACACCTGTTCGGTGTGTACCTTCGACCTCAGCCCTTGTACCTGCACCTTCGGGCACCGCAACTTTGCCAACCTCAGGTGATGGGTAATTACTGCTCTCAGCACGTTGGACTGCAAACTCATCTTGGAGTTCCCACTGGGGTGCACAGTTCTCCGAGTGTGGCCATCTTCCACTCAAACACCTGGATCGCCGAGTACGAGACACGGTATTCATTCACCCAATACACCGTGGGAGCTTCCGATGGGTTGAGCGTGGATTTCGATCTAAGAAGGACTATCTTGCTACACTGACGGCAGAGGAGATTGAGGAGGAGTGCAAACTCGGACTGGAGAGGGCTGCGGCGGGGGCTGCTTTGTTCTCTACTTTGGATGAGCTGAAGGCTGGCTGGGTGTAGATTTACTTGTTTTGCCACCAATGCCATGTATCTTGACCACATTGAGGTCACAAATTTTGTGATGAATGCCATGAATGCCACCAAAAAATGTGATGAACTTGATCTTACCACCCATGCCACCACCGGACTGGCCATCAAAAGTCGTGATCACCAACCCTAGACGCCGTGATCGCCAACACTAGACACACAACAACTCGATAACAGGTCTTCCTCAAGCCATAATTTACAAATCTGAGGATGCCAATTTGAAGTTTTAACACATATGTGGGTCTAGGAATATTTGTGGCATTACTTCTAATTTCTGCATTGAGATTTGTGTTTGTACATGAAACGGTCCAAAATGTGCCATATCTGCATATAGGTACCCCACTTCTCTTCTCTTACCACGACACACTTTTTTCCAACTTCCACAAATATGAAAGATTCTCGCATGTTGGTCCTTCCTTGGTCCCCTGCACATGTTTGAGCCTCTTATTGATCTTTTTAGCCCTTCAGAACACCTGAATGTCCCAAAAATGCCACCTGTGCCATCAGATACCCCTGCTACTAGATGTCTTGCTTGTGCAAGATATTGTGAAAAGTGAGTTTGGTACACCTTAATCTTCAATACCTGACCAAATCTTCGTAAAGAAAAGGAAGAATTGCTGGAGAAATCTTGTATTAAGATGAAAGAGTATTTGGTCGTCTTGTTGCTTTGTTACATTGCTCATATGAACCCTAGATATCACCAGAGGATCAAGGATGACCCAGTTCATGTATCAGTCTTTTGACAATCTAGTTGTCGTGTTGTACAACACGTGAAACACCATAAAACGGCCGAAAACACCCGAAAACGCGACAACACTCTGCGCCAACAACATTTTTACAAATCTTGACAACACCATGACAACACAGCTCAAAATCCCCACCCACGGCGCCGACACATCAAAATTTACCAAAGTTGAGATGTAACCACTATCTTACACCAAAAAACTACCCTTTCCATAGTTCTTTGACCCCACCAGCAGGCTCCAGCACCTGCGCAAAAATGATGATTTTTGATCACAATACGGAAACACGAAAAAACACGTGAAACACGACAATCAAAATGTCAATTGGCTGATGTGCCCAAGAGTACCAAGAACGTAAAAAGACTGGGAATGATGTCTACCAGCAAAAGTAATGTGGTGTGACAATTTATTGACACGAACTAACACATGTGCTGCAGAAACAGGAGGTTCCTGGCTCACAAAAAAAGGGAAAAAAGGCTCGAGAACAATACCCAGAAGCTAGGTCGTGACAAGGCCTGTGCAAAGGCTTGTGAGGGGGAGCAGGGGAGAGAGCAGGGGAGGGATTATGAGCTGGAATGGGCAATCTTACACGCAGGATCCAGGAACAGAAGGCCTATCTCAACACCATCTGAAGGAGCCACAGGAGGAAACAGACCAGATGGAGTAATACAAGCTGCTGGTTAATCTGGCTGATTGAAAGTGGGTCTTAATGGATTCAATAAGACTGAGCAGCTCTAACTGCCTTTGTGCCATGTTCATCAGGGAGAAGTTTGACAAAGGCTTTGGAGAGGGCTCAACAGTGAATGGTAACACAAGGAGCCATGCACATGAGAATTACAACAAGGTGGTTGAGGCAGTTCAGGCCACTGAGTGTCACCTGTCTATCGAGGTGCGATGGACATCAGAGGATAAGGAGTGGACCGACGCCGCTGAGCTGGTAGTCAACTGCCGGTACAGGCGGGGTGGTAGACTCTCTAGAGGCATTGGTGGTGAAAAGACTTCTAGAACTGACAAAGGTAAACCAGGGCTAGGTATGTGGTCCAATCTGTTGAGGGGCAGTGCTGATAGACCTTTCAGGATACAAAGTGCGAAAACACATTGCCAAGGCCCTCCAGGTTCGATCCAAAGCAATCCAGAGTGCCCTCCAGCACTACAATTCAGCTGCATTGGCCTTGGACCCTCCAAGGCAACACTTGTTGTGGGAGGAAGTCATTGACTACGCATTTCTTGCAGACTTTGACATTCTTCGGGACCCCACTGGCAATGCCACAATCAGGGCATGGGCAGACCCAGCTGCTCGCCAGGTTCTGGACAGCTACCACAAACTCAAGCGAGCAAAGGAGGAGATTCAGCGACTCAACATCGAAATCCAAGGTGTTGTGACCTATATGAATGATGAGAGGGAGTTTTTGCTGGAAAAGGAGGCTGAGATTCTGCCAGAAGACCCTACCCTTGCATTTTTCATTGGAAAATACCGCTGGCAATGTGGACAATATGACGAGATTCATATGAAGTGCTTCTATGCTATCCACCAGAAACTTGGAAGTCGCTTTACTGCCGACCTGACACCTGGGGAGCGGGCTGGCCCCACCTCTGCCTCACCTTCCCCCAAGACTGATGTGATACCAACCGTCTCCCGGGAGTCGCATCCTGCCTTGACAGCATCCGTGTCAGGTGCCATGGATGTTGACATGGACCTTGCAAGTGATGATGAGGGTTCTGAAAACGGTTGGCTTGATGGAGATGGTTCCAGTGACGACGATGAGAGTGAGGATGCCCGGGGAGAGGAACCCGGGGAGGTGATGGAGGGAGTTGCATTGCTAGTCTTGGACAAACAGGGGGGATAGGTAGATAGCTGGCAGAGATGGCAGACAGGCAGAGTCTTTACTATGTCCCTTTCAAAATTACCAAATCCCTTTTTATGTCACCGGTGGCACCGATGGCTATTCAGCCCGGTCCCCAATTTCCAGATTCTGTCAAAAATTGACCCGTGGCACATATGGCTAATCAAACCTGCCACAAAATTTACTGATCCTGCTGAAACTGACCCATGGCACAGATGGCTATTTAACCCGGTCACAAATTTACTGATCCTGCAAAAATTGACCCGTGGCATGCATGGCTAATCAAGCCGGTCTGAAAATTTACTGATCCTGCTGAAACCGACCCATGGCACAGGTGGCTATTTAACCTAGTCACAAATTTACTGACCCTGCTAAAATCGACCCGTGGCACGCGTGGCTAATCAACCTGGTCACAAATTTACTGATCCTGCTAAAACTGACCCGTGGCATACATGGCTATTTAACCCGGTCACAAAATTTACTGATCTTGCTAAAACTGACCTGTGGCATGGGTGGCTATTTAACCCAGTCACAAATTTACTGATCCTGCTAAAATTGACCCATGGCACAGGTGGCTATTTAACCTGGTCACAAAATTTACTGACCCTGCTAAAATTGACCTGTGGCATACATGGCACTAATTGGGTCACATTTTTGGAACTGATCCGGGTCTAAAGATTTGGTGGCAGCTATGGCACTATTTTGTCACAAAATCACGCTTTACTGACCCCCCTGCCAAAACCCTTCAAAATCAGTGGCACAGGTGGCCAAAATCCCATTTTTCTCCCTGGCCACCCATTGGGTGGCCACCATGACACCCCCTGCCATGGCATTTCTGTGGCACACGCAGTTTCCCTATAACTAGAGGGTACCTTTGGGGGGGGGAAGGTACCCTCTAGTTAGAGGCGATTTGTGGCATTATCAGGTGGACACTCCTGGACTCCTCTGTGTTGGTCTCCATAGCATCGGAGGACTAGGGGGCCCGCTGATTGATGTGCTCAGAACCTATATAAGAAACACATAAATAACCCCACTTGACTCGTGATTGGCACAGAAACAGTCCAGAGACTGTTCCCACAACCAAAAACAAATCAAACGGCAATATCTGCCACATTTCTGAAATCCCGACAAGTTACAGCCCCTAGTACAGGGCCTTATAAAAGTTGTAGGAGAGGTTTCGTATCTGAGAGAGACAAAGAGCAAGCTGTGTATAACGTGTTTCTAGACATGGTAGAAACTTAGTTTCCAAGTAGTGTTGCCGTGACTCGAAAAGTCTAGTCGCAACTTCAGAAGTCTGACTTCCAGTGGGTTTGACTTGACTCAGCTTGACTTTGTTGACTCAAGTCAACTCAAGTGACTTGAGTCAGATAGATTTTTGAAAAATATCCCATAAGACCATCCAAATGTACTGCAAGCTATTCGGATGGGATATCAAGGACTTCCAGACCGTATGAAGGACACAAGACCACTTCCACCTATATTGGTGATATTCATCCGGTCATGGACTATTTTGGTACATGATTGGGGTCGTTCCAACATGTCTTGGAACATAAATAATGTATTCTTTGCTTAATTCGTGGTTCCGGCTTCGTGAAAGGCACTGAAAGCTGGTGTTGGCACATGTGTGACATGTGTCACTCTGATGTCACGGACCAGGTCACGGTTCAAAAAGAACCACAGAAATTGTTTCTGTGCAAAAACACATAAATACTTGTTTTAGAAATTTTTGGTTGCCAAGTCACTCTAAATCACTCAAGCCGACTCGCAAAGTCGATTTCTTTAGTAGAACAACTTGACTTGACTCGGCTTAAGTCAACTCTGCCAAGTCGACTTGAGACGTCCCAAGTCCAAGTTGCAGCAACACTATTTCCAAGCAAGGTACATTTATAGCTTCGCAGCGTGTGTGTGTCCAAGCGACAGAGAAACAATTTTAAAGTAGTCCCATAGACTTAAGTAAGGCCCCTAGTTTATAGGCCAAGAGTGTTCACAGACCTTTCCCTAAAAGGTATTTTCTGAGCAGCACACAGCAGTCATGTTTCCAAAGTTTTCCCTAGATGGTACTTTCTGAAACCCGCTCTGCAAACAACAACAATAATGTTTCTTTCAACAGAGTCCCAGTTCAAACAGATTCACAGAGTTCTTAACAGTTTCCAGGCAGAGCCCAAGTGCATTTCCAGAATAATATATGATTCAGAAACAAATAAGATTTCAACTAATAATGCTACTCTATAAGAGTGCATCTGCCAAGGATCCCAGATCAACCCAATGTGCAAGCATATAGCCTACTAGTTTGGGGGATGATGCTGTGTCCACCGTAGAAATGCCTCCAGATACTTACACAACTGCCAAGACACAATTACAAAGCTCTTTAACCGTGTTTCCATCGGTTGTTCTTCCAAGCATCACCTCCCATTGGTTCCCAACTGTGAGCACACCATGTTCCCTTGCCAATTACGAGGCAGGAACCCATCAGCAGCACCCCTGTATTATTCAGAAGGTGTGTCGCCCACCAATAGATCAGCACTGCACTTGTTCGGCCTGTTTCTGCTTCAACTCAGCTCTCCCCTCTGTTACAAGTGCAGAACTTGATAATACTCCTTTGTAGGTCTTGAGGGATACCCATTTCTGTGGTGTTTCCCAGAAAGGGTTCTTGAGAAAGAACCTTAGAACACCTTTAGAGTTGTGATCCGGATCCTCAGAATAGCCGACCACCTGTTTCAGTGTATCCGCATTCGATGGAAACCGGCAACTCTAGCAACCAAAACACTTGTGACTTGACGTGTTCCCTTAACATCTCAACACAACACAATACATTGCCTAACTCCCATTCCTTTGACCCATTTCCATTGTTTAAGTGGATGTTGGAAGCAAGTCAAATGAAGTTCCTTGACTTGTTAATTGGCTGCATGTTCCCTTATGGTTTTCACAGTGAGACTTGCCAATGGATGTTCTAATTCCTTAGAATGTCCACCCATTTCTCTGTTGTTTGCCCAACAGCTACCAGGAACCAGTACTGTTGTATAGAAACAACAGTTTCAGCAATGCACACAATCAGAAACACGCAAAATTATGTGTATCTAACTATGGCCCCAATTACTGGCTTATCGCCGCCTGTACAGGTTACCTAGTTCCTTAATGTCGCCTCGTATCCAGTGGTTGAAACCCTGATTGGTTTGCAGCCATTCATGAAACTCTTGGACATCTCTGTATCATCCCCTCTAGCATCAGGGGTCTAGGGTCCATTGGTACAAGTTCTCTAGCCCCTAACGTCTTCTTGTATCCAGTGGCTGAGACCCTGATAGGCCTGCAGCTTAGAGCCTGAGATCAAATTTCAACCATGAGAAGGTCACCTGGTCGCATTATGTGAGTCCCGTGCTGCTAGACACATCTGTATCCATACAGACACATTGCACAAAAAAAGAGGAACCCAGGCAATTCATAACATTTACTGCCTAATTTGTCAGGGTGTGTTTGTTTTATCCCCTTCAAGCCTTCAAGTCTACCTCCATTTTGTTCTCTTGACTTATCTCCTTCCCCTCTACAGCTTCTTCACTCTTGATTCTCACCTCCCCATTCAGACTATGGACCACGTGAGTATAATATATCCCCCCCCCCCATTTCCCCACTCATCTGTCAACTCGTGAGGTATCTCCACGATTTCCGTAGATCCGTAGCTTCAGAACCAGATCCTGCTCAATTAATCGGGTCAGTCTTCAAGAAATTTCAACATGTGTTCAAAGGCAAGACGGCATGAAATGACGAATGCGGGCCGTGAACCAGGACTGCCCTGTTTCGAGCTGCAAGCTGCGGAATCAATCTCAATTGGGCAGTTTGCATCTGCTTCTCGTGATTCAATGGTTAAAATCAAAATTGAAGGAGGCCTGTCAATACTCGAGCTGCTGACGGGTGACTTCCTGGATACCAAATATACTACTCTGTGCCACCTTCGGACGGCTTCCTTGGTCTACGGAAGCATATCCTATTTCCTTTTATGTTTTAGCGTTCCCCGGCTGACCTCGCTTCATCACAAATTAGGAGAACGAGGGTGCAGGTTATTTTCGACCTCGCGCTCAACACCCGCTCAGAAGGCTAGATTCCACTCGGCGTCTTCTTTCTTCTCCACCCCTATCATGCCCCCCCCCCCCGCTGCGCACTCGCTTATCTCGCCGTTCGTATAAGTTTCCGTTCACCAACTGCCTCATACCAACTAACAGCCCTGAATTGTGTAGACCGCACCCAAGCCGGCCATTTTCTTTGCCACGCCCCGCGCGGCTGGGAGAGGGTAGGCAATTTCCTGCACTTCCCTCCATCTTTCCCTCCCGTTTTCCATCCACAGGCGGCGCGACGGTAACCTGCCGATGCACGCTCGTGCATGCCAGGTGGGTCGATTTCAAATTTGCGTCTCACCCTCTGCCAGGAGAGGATCAGGTCGGTTTTCCCTCTTCTCCAACCGTTTTGATTTTTTTCCATCTTCCATTGCAGCTGAAGCCGGCGCTCTGCCTCAGTAGTTCGGTAATTACTGTCTAACTCATCCCGTCGATGCCCCTTACTGAGGCGTATTTTCCTAGCGGGCCTCCTCAACTCCAAGTGCCCATCCTGGACGAGTCTTTCCACTGCATCTTATTTAACAAAACAGTGCTGTGTTCACCCGCCCAATCGACCATTTTTCAATTAGAGCAAACCGTCGCGTGTTAGGGCCCTTGGATCCACCATCCTTCTCTCGGCAACGCATTGAACCTAATAAGTATTACGATGCTCCCCGTTTACTACAAGGTTTGCGGTGTACTCCTTCGTCAACCAGTACCTGACAGTTTTCATCAGGCTCACGGGTCCACTCAGATGCGGTCACATTGAGTGCGTCCTTACTTTAGCGCTGCTGTTTCACCCTGCTCTCCCGCGTTTATCTCCCTAAGGAGTAAGACAAGGCAAGGAGAAGTATTTCTCCACTTCCCATAATTCCGACGGCCGTCGTCACCAGGTCTTGCAATGAGACAACAATTCTCTGAATCCCTCCTCGCAACGGTGAGCTATTGGCTCAAAATTTTTCATCCTCCGAATCACTGTATTCAGCGACACCGATACTGAGGTGAGCTACACCCTCTATTGTCGCATCACTTGACTGACACCAACTCCAAGTCGTTCCTGAGTGTTCGGCACACATCCTTCGGTACTACCTCGTCAGGCAGGATGGCCCATCGCTTCGACTGACTCAAAACAAGCTCTCAGTCTTGTTCGCGGTGAGTTGTGCCAATGTAAGCACGATGCGCCGATGTAGTAGATCTAATACAAGGTGTCTTAATTTCACTGCCTGCTGAAAAGATTGTTCGCATCTCCCCACCATAATTACAGCCATCTGCCGCATCCTCACTTCTCAATGCCCTTGGTGGATATGATTACCGAGAACTGTTCGCATGAGAAGAAGGTATTTATGGGATCGAGAATTTCAATCATGCTCGAATATTGGCCATCTTAAATTCCAATTCATTAATCAACATGTACGCATCCCAGCGCCAAGATCGGAGCGAAGCGAAGGCATGTCTTGTTATAATCAGAATCTAGCAGGAATAGCAGAAGCCAAACCTTGACCCGAAGCTTGGTCTTCGCCGACCATTCAATGTCGGCGGTTTTGAATATGGGGGAAAGTAAAGGATGCATGTTCCCTTTACGGGGCAATGCCGACTTTGGCCAGGACTCGGAGAAAGGGTGTCGATAGATATGGCGGATCTTCTTGCGGGATAACGCAAAGACAACGGTGCTTGATTGTCTCCGACATGTTGCATGTCAAGGGCAAGCGAACGTTGTTTAACTCATCTCCAAGTTCTCTGTCAGATGGTCTAGTATGACCCAGTTCTCCCAAACATCGTATACCATCAGAAACTCCACATATTCGAAATCAACTAGAAGCCTGTCTGCTATTGCGCTAAGCCAAACTCGCGAAGGCCCTAGTTTACATAAACATAGCGAAACCCCGGAATTTCAGGACATCTCTTGGTGTAAAATAGGAACAACAATGTCGTCCTTGATGTGTACGGTCGGGTCGTAAGCATTAACCAACACCCGTTGTTTCGCCCACTCAGTGATCTTGTCAAACTTGCGGCAGGTATGTGCCACGTTGCCCTTAACCAGGCTCGCGTTGGCTCGGGCATCCCATTGCCAGCTGTGATAAAATAAATGAGGAGAGATAAAGGAAAAAACAAATAGAGTACACAATTACGCTGGTGTCGGCGTGGCACATGATGGACTGGCGGAGCCAGTCGATGCAGTGCGCTTGTCGCAGATTTTAGAAATAAAATAAAACCGGGCGATTATAAGACGTAGAACAACATACCTACGTGCTCCGTAGCATTTTTCTGAGTGGGAATGTAATTATTCGACGTGGAGATGCGCCAGTCCGGGTAGTAGTCTGAATCGAGCTGGAAGGCGATTGATCAGAACTCGAACGTGGCCATAGCTCGAGCAACTTACGGCCATTCTGACTCTATTCTGCAGGTGGGTCAGTTCAAGCACTCGCACATCTCGCGTGAAGCGTACCAGACAGTGGAGGTTATGGAATACGTCGAGCTCCGCAATCTGATCCAAAAGTCAGAGACACGGGTTCATAAATGGATGTTACCGACATAGTGCTCTGGGTCTCCGGGAATCGCGTGGGTTTTATTGGGCAGATGCGTAGCCTCTTCCTTTGTTATTCTGGAGACTCCATCTTTTTTTTTCCCCCAATGAGTCTCCAGCGAGCTAGGACTCGAGAATCTCACAGTTATACAAGTCGCTCCACATTTGATCCAACTCGGGCGATGAGTGGATTTGGAACGGGGACAAATCGCCTATGCACAAGATAAGACTGGGATGGGAGTATCGCAAAGCAGAAAGAGTTCACCTGGAAATCCGAGATGATAGACTTGAACTTCGTGCTCGACAGCGCTCAAGGCCGGGGCTTGTGTTGTCGTCAATGGCGGCACCGGAGATGCTAGCTAGAACCACGGACAATAGAGAACCTTCTGAGACCCGAGGGGCATGACGCAGGCTGCTTGCGACGGCCGTTGAAGAAGAACAGCGACCAGAACCACCAAAGATATGGTTTCGATGGCGACCAATGCAGGCAGTCCGGAGTGCATAATCCATGTAGAGAACCTGAAAATCCGTGTTGATTGAGGAGAGGGAGCGTCGACATCGACTTCCTCTAGTGTATCACTGATGAGGGGCTGGTATTCCTGGTCTTTCGACATCTTGAGGATGTAGTGAGCAAGACAAAAGATTGGGACGTGAGGTATCGAAGAACTACCGTCATATGCTAGAGATGAAACCGCCCTTTTGCGCCTAGCGCATACAAATTTGGCGACTGCCGCCTGTGAAGGGCAGCTCGAAACGTTTAATTATGTTCAGTGGTTCTATTGAACTATAACAGATTTGCGCCGCTACAATTCCCTTGTCGGCGCCGTTGGGGCTGTCAGCTCCCCACTATGAGCGTCACATGGTTGGCAGAATGAAAGGCAGTTCAAAGCGTTTTCCCGTCCTTCTCGGACCACATGCCGATTTCGTTGCTGGATTTACTCAATACCAGCCCTCCGGCACGGCAATAGAAGCCCCTTACATTCGAAGTGTCAAAATTATACATTCCTCTTATCACGTCTTACCAATCTAATCGTGTTCAGTGGTTCTATTGAACTATAACAGATTTGCGCCGCTACAATTACCTTGTGGGCGCCGTTAAGGCTGTCAGCTCCCCACTATGAGCGTCACATGGTTGGCAGAATGAAAGGCAGTTCAAAGCGTTTTCCCGTCCTTCTCGAACCACATGCCGATTTCGTTGCTGGATTTACTCAATGCCAGCCCTCCGGCACGGGAATAGAATCCCCTGACATTCGAAATGTCATCCTCTTATTTCTTCTTACCAATCTAATCGTGTTCAGTGGTTCTATCTATTGAACTGTAACAGATTTGCGCCGCTACAATTACCTTGTGGGCGCCGTTGGGGCTGTCAGTTCCCCGCTATGAATGTCACATGGTTGGCAGAAATGAAGTTCGATTAGACCAGTTCTCCGAACTTGGACTCGAACCTTCACCCGTGAGGAAAGGATCCACCAGGTATAAAGCCTGCTATAATCGCGGCAAACTCAGAATTACTGGACCCACTCTTCAGCCAACCATCTCCTGAAATTATGGTCTTTTTCAACCTCTCTGCTCTCCTGGCCTTGACTATGGCCGCACTAGCTGTAGCCGGACCCGTGGTAAGCTCTTATGCTCGATGGACACTCAGTACTTCAGTGAGGAATATCAAACGCAGAGTCCGGTGGACGACGCCAACAGGAAATGGAGTTGTGACGAATTCGAAGGCGTAGACGCTGTCAACTGCCACTGGAGTCGCAACGTCGACGTCGACGCTGTCAACAAGAAATGGAGTTGTGACAAGGGTGTCGACGTCGACGCTGTCAACTGCCACTGGAATTAAGCTCGAGTAAGTTCAACTCTCTCTTGCAATCCAACATATTCTAAGATTACTCGGCAGCTAAATGCACTCACTAGCACTCACTATGGAGTTGCAGTTTTCGAATCTTTGTGATTGAATGAATGTGCTATGCTCGCGTTGTAGTCTGTCGTATCAATCGATCGTATTATGGTACTCTTGTGTATGAGCACGAGTGGATACAGACCCCAAATTTCCGCCCAACACCGGTCTGCGAGTGCGAAAGGGCGGGAGGTTTGAATGTGTTCTCAGTTATCCAGGATGAGTATCTTCGGGCACCGCCGTCTCTCCCATGATAGAGTTAAACAAGCAAGTGCACTGGAGCGCGTTACCGTGCTCGAGGTTTACGGTGGTGGGAGAGAGTGGGTGGAAAGGAAAGAAGTCGAAACATAAGTCCGAGCTGGTGCCGTGTTTTTTATGGTCCCAAGTGACGTGTATGAGCTTGATGGGAAGTGAGCCAGGCACATAGAGAGTAAAAGAGACCCAGGATGTGGGGAGAGGGCGGCTGTCAACATAGATGATGGGCCTCTACAGCGCTCTACACAGATGGCTCGGCTCTCTCGGCTTCCATGTAGGCACCGCCACCTCACCGATTTCCAGATGGACAAGACTGGGACGAAGACTGATACCGACCTTTATACCTAGGTTGAGATTTTTCTTTCTACGCTGTCTCAGCACGAGATAACCCTTCCGTTGTCTTTCCACGCGAATATTGAGTTTTCGGGGTTGAAATCCGCGTGTGTCGTTATAGCGACATCACGAACCGATCAATTGTCGCCGGGATAAGGCTCCAACCATTTCCGTTTTAAATGGTCTTAAAATCTTTATACACGGTTAAAACGACCATTTAGTTTACGAGTCTCTGTAAACGGTAAACAAATGTTTATAAACGGTTTTAAACGGTTGAATTTGAAATGACGGGCCAAGTTGCCTTGCCATAGGAACTGGGATTTTGGGGCTGAAATTCAGGTCCAACGCAAATATCACACCTGCTCACCCTATGCCTAGCTCGCACTCAATTTGATGTTAACTCCAGACATCTCGGGCATCTCGGATTTCAAGCTCCCCACACCCCGCGGTGACATGGTGGTTAGTTCGAAACCACATAAGGGGTGAGCGCTAAGCACGCCAGAGTGCCATGTGGTGCTCGTCCTGGACATAGTTGTAATACAGTCGGGACAGGGCGGAAGGGTCTTGAAGTTCTTACACCTCTGTAGGTACCCAAAAACATCTTTCTCCATGCTCGATTCTATGAACTAGCTATTCTTGCGAAGCCACGGATCAAAGAAAGTCCCTTGTTCAGGCTGGGGTCATCCTGGGTGCCCGCCTTCCTACTTCGACCCCAATTGAACCCAACTAATATACTGTACAATTTCGTTCAAATCGGCAGTCACGCGTCACGCACCCCCCTGTCAACCACGAACTTTGGTCGAGGTCACGCGTCACTCGGGCCTCTGTTGAACCTCCAAGTGGTCACACAGGCCCAAATTGCCTAAAAAAAAAAAACGCAAAAAAGACGAATTTTGGTTCAAATGCCGAAAATTTTGAGGTGTCACACAAAAATTCGGCAGCTGCCGAAATGTCGAATAGGTAAAATGGGTTACGCATCACACCCCTGTCGATTTGAACGAAATTGTCCAGTATGCGTGAATTTATTTTCGTTTTAAACAGTTTATAAACATTTACGAATCGTTCACCGTTTAGTTTACAGTGGTCCGTAAACAAAAACTAAATGGTTGGAGCCTTACGCCGGGATTCACTGATTGTGTTCTTCTCGACGGCAGTCACTACTGCAGGGTTTTCAGAGTTTAAATATGATACACGCGCTCAGCGTCATCAACTAACTCCTGGTATTATGATTGAACCCTCGAATTGAGGGTCAAATTGTGGGTCATCTCTTTATTGCCACACCCCTACCATGGAGAGCGATTGAAATCGGCAAAGTTCAAACTCGGCTGAGTCTGTGGGTTCGACACGGCAACTCGCAAATCTCAACGCTCTTTGTCCTCCAGCGAAATATGCAGAAACTGGATTGAAAGTTAATGACGCACCGGGAGGCGTCAGGGTGGTTCTTCTGCCTCCAAATTCCCGACCAAAAATGAGGCGGCAGTCGAGGAAAATAGCGCGCCAGAGGCATAGTACACCGATTTTTTTTGATTATGCGCCCAGGTGTACTGCTGAATCCACATGCTTTCCAGTTTTTTCTTGTTGAAGGTAGGTGGGGCAGATTCTTCCTTCACCCTTCCCCCCTCATTTGCTGAACTTGCCGGTCGAATTTTTAACTAGACCAGATCCTGTTAGACGGTCACTACCCACTGCCCTCACAGGAAGGTCACATGTACAGGACTACTTTGACTGTAGAAAAAGACACGAGTGCAAATACATTACAGCACATTATTATTCCAATTTTGGCTGCATATCAGCGAGGCCGAGGTATGTAGGATGTACAGTGCATGCGTAGACTATGAGGTAACCGAAATAAAGAAAAAGGGAGACGAGCCAATCGCGCTCCATGCATCGGGGTGCGCGCAGCCCGCCACGGGCGTCACCATCGCCACCGTAAACGCTCCCCATCCTCGCCGTCGGTTGTGATCATCACGCTCGTGGGCGGCCGTCACAAATTTCAGGCTCGCGATGCTCGCCGTCGCCGTGTACGTCGGCTGCAGCGTCGCCTCCACATCTACGTTCGAGAGCGTCGTGGGCGGCCACTGGCCCCACCGGTGGACGGCCGTACGACAGCAGGGGCGAGGGCATGACGCCGTCCAGTGCGGGGCCGATCTACACATCGTCGTCCATTGGCAGGGTACTGAGCTATGTTCCAGCGAAGAGACGCACCTTCCTCATCGACAAGAACCAATCGCTCGTCACGTCCATCTACGCGAGGGCGAACTGCCTGACGCGTGCTCGTTCCATGTGCTCGCGTCTGGCCATTGCGAGCAATCTTCGCCTAAAAAATATCGTTAGCGTGCGTCACCATAATGCTGCGTACCGTCGAAGCCGGTCAGGTACAGCTCGCAATCGCTATACCCGTTACTGAAGTCACCAGCGACCATCACCCCGAATGCGCTCAGGCTGGATTCAAAGGAAGGACGAAAATCAGCGTCCGTCTCGTCTCCATCCAAAAGGGAATCGTATTGCCACGTTCGGCCTCCGCCTCTCCTCCCCACTGAAAAGGCAAAACCGCGAACTCGCCTCGTATTCAACGACGGCCGCCGCGAGCTGCATGCCTGCTTTGGCTACATTCTGCCGCCTCCAACGGATCCCTGCTCGTCGCGATCGGCGAGTCGTTCGGCGCGCCGTCATACCCGAAGTACGGGTGCGTGTCGAGGAAGCCCGCCCACGACGTGATGCCCTGGAAGTCGTCGTAGATGCTGATGAAGGGCCCGTTGCCCGCGCCGTTGCCCGTGATGCCGCGGATTATGTTGTGTGTTTGGAGGAAGCTGCGTCATTATGTCAGTGGTGCACCAGAAGGAAACAAGGGAGGTGGGAGGGCGACGTACAACGAGGTGAGCACGTCGTACCCGATGCCAGGAGGTTGCTGTAAGGAGGGCCTGTTGCTATCGCGCGGCTGAAGAGGACACGCACCCCCATTCACGATGCCAAACATGGGTATCATGTCCTTGTGCTCGTGCTGCGAGCTAAACTCGATAATGACGCGGATGTAGTCCAGCATGCACCGTCCGCTTGTGTAGCCCATGACACAGTCGAGGAGGAAGTTGATCTATCCGAGCTTGCCAGAGTGGAGGAAGCGTGGGTCAACAACGGACAGGGAGGGGAGGGAGGAAGATCAAGAGAGAAGGACTGCCGGAAAAAGAGACTTGGAGAAAAGGGAACACCCGCGCGAGCGGGTAATGCCTCGCATGATCACGACCCGCGCTACACGCTCCCGTCCACACTCCTCATCTTCCTTACGCCCCTCTCATCCTCGCGTCCGGGCTCTCCAATGCGCAAGCCAACATTTTCCAGCAGCAGACAGGCAAGACAGAGGAAACGACGACGAAACAGAAGACAACGCCACACCACTCACCGTTCTGCGATCCCGGCGCCGTGTACAGATCAAGATTGACGCGGATTCCACACTTGCGAGGGGTATGGCAGCGTCTCCGTCAGCGAGTCGCCAGAGAGGGCAGAGAAAGGGAGCATCTCCGCCTGGGCGTCTGGTACTTTCGAAGCAGAAGCGCGAGCCGTGCACACTGCATGGCCTACGGCTACTCTGAGATGCGAACGCGCATCTCTGGCAGAGTTTATCGGCTAACCCTAACGGGACTTGCTCCTCTGCGGCGGCGGCGCGCGGAGTGGTGTTGAGAAGCAAAGAGCTGATGTGGCTGTGTTAGATCGGATATACACAACTCGTAGATACATGCAAGAAGACGTCATTCCCAACAAGCACAGGACATTTCCTCTGATGTGCCTTTGATTGCAAAAGCGGCATTTGCCATTTTGAAATGTACCGTACTTCGGTACGGCGCTGTTTCGTAATGGAACACTGACGTCTCCTTTCCGTAGTTTTTTGACCTTTTCCCCTACCTCACTACTATTCCCTATCTAGCCCACCCGACACGTCGAAAGCGCATCAGAATGGCCACCGATGGCGGTGCAGCATCAAAGCACACACCTGCGGACCGAGAATACTTCGGCAGCTTGTCACGGTTCCGGCACTACGTGCGTGGATCCTGCGGCGCGCGAGAACCTATTCTGACGCGCATATAACCAGATTTTCTCATCAACCTACATCATCCACAATGCAGCAAAATTCCTCGACTATGAGTGGGTTGACATCAGCGATCTCTGCAAGTAAATCCAGCAAACAGCCTCTAATTTATTCTCGACGCGTCAACGACACGTCCATCCGCGATCTCTTTATTTCATTTTCTTCGCCATTTCCATTTTTGGTGACCAGATGCACTGACTAAAAATTCGTAGTCCCCGTGGCTGTCCATGCAATCCAGTCGGACGGCGCTTCATCAGCTGCTGGAGGTAAGGTGATCTTCTCTGGTTCATTTGCTTGGAACGCTAAGTAGAAATCATGAGCATCAATGCCTGTCCGAGAGACGTAGTCGGATCCCATTTCGTCTGTGACAACAACCGCGCAATCGTCAGAGTCGCCAATCGCCGAATTTCAAACCCCCCGCGCCATCCGAGTCAACCGTCGATTTATTAAACGGCCGGTAGGGTGTCAAACCAGCCGCAAAAAACAACGCAAGGTATATTCTTTACCCCCTCATATTATTTTATACAGTCTGAATCACTCATGTTTACAGTGACGCGCAGCTAAACAGCGTCCTTAACAATTACTGTAATTTGACTTGACTTTAATTGCGACGCGCGGCTGAATTATGTCCTAAATTATAATTTCTTACTGTAATTGACTTCCAATCTCTTTGAAACCAGTGCTGGATTCAATAAACTTGAGGGAAAATTAAGGACCTAAATTCGCTCGATCTTGCAACGGCTCAAAGATCAATGCCGAATCCAACACAGCGATACCGTAGCCGAATTATGTGCCGCCTTTACTGACAAGCACGTCACATTACCCGACAAATGTGCCGGGCTTGAACGAATGTATCGTACATCCGGCAGAATGCACCTACCACAAAATAAACCTACGGTCCGAGTTTCGTTGATCCCGGTTGGATCGCGGGTCCAAACAACCGTTATTTCGATCATCCACGCCGCCAACACGCCGCTAGATTTGTGGGCAGTTGATTGAAATACATGCGGCCGCGGCGTTCCTTGACGTTCCACACGTGGTGTCAGCACTCTTCGTTTCCACCACCATGGCCGTCGACCCATGCATCCCCTCCAACCCAGATGTCTCTGGCGTTGGCGTTCGCGCAGCCATCTATGCTCAAAACCTTACATGCTTCTTGCCCGTCATCGTGCATCTCTGGGATGGGAAGATTTCGAGGGACGAGCTGAATGGCATCAAAGACCAATCAATCGGCATGCTAGCAGTCGCCTTCGCCATTCTCTTTACCACCATCATCCTGGCCAAAGGCGCTGGAGGTGACCAAACAATCACTAGTTACCATGCCGCTGTCGTCCTGGATCTTAGCTGGATGAACAACACCAGCACATGGATTTGGTTTATTCTCTACGTCCACTATCAAAGCAAGCGCGATGACCCATTAAAGCAAACTGGAGCGAATGGCGCGGCGCTCTCCTTGCACCTCTCCTGGAGTTGCTGGGGCGAAATGAGGCAGCTGGCGACAGCGCGGGGACTAGTACCAACCCACCCATTCGGGGCATCACCCAGCGCATTCGCGGCATCACCCAGTACATCTGGCGCATCGCCCAACGCATCTGGCGATTTATCTCCGAGCAGCCTGTCCTTACTCTCGGTTCCATCCACCTCTCGCTCATGGCCGCCGTTGGAATATGGCTGTGGAGCGATCCATCCAAATTCGGCCAGGCCCTTCCTCCCAACTGCGATCTCACGCTTACAGTTGTCGGAGTGCCTGCGCATTTTTTATCGCAGTCATTACGCATCGCGTCATTGGCGATGTACTCAATTGTTCTCATCCCCGGCCTCAACCTCATTCCTCCCTTCATCTTCTTCCTCACTCTGCATATCTCATATAACTGGTCCCGGAAATGGCATCAATCGTTCTGGAAACGGTGGGACGAGGTTGTAGACTTCATTTTACAAGTCTTCACGCTGAGGAAGAGATCGCCACTATCCGATAGTGAACGAGGCAGCCTTTCTCGACCCTCCTCCGCGGGTGATGGTCATAATTATAGTGACGTCACTACAGCTTACCTACCTCCCGTTCCAGCAGTCTTTAAAGATGTCGCCCAACCTGAAACCTGTACTTCCTTTTCCATCGTCACAGCTTACCCACCTTCCATTTCACCGGTCTCTAGGCCCGTTTCCCAACCCAGAACCCCCCACACTGCCTTTCTCATCGTTGGCCTAGTACTCCTTGTCGCCATCAACGTCCTCTTCATTGCGGATATTGAACTCACCCTTCGTCGTAACAAGAGCGATCAAAACGGCGACGACGAATGGGGGTTTGGACAAGTTCTTGCACTCCTGCTCCTCATTATTCCACTCCGCGATGCTTGGGGAGCATTGCAGGATATACGGGAAAAGCTGAAAGGCGTTCAAGAGCAGTGTGCGGAGTTACTTCGACGCGAATGTCAGGCGACGCCAGTTGTTGAGGAACTTCGACGTTTAATCAAGAAGGGGGCCAAACTCAACGAGCCATTGCGTTTGAGTGGCCTTACATTTGGCAGTGCTCTCCAGTTGGTTGCATACTATGGGAAGATAGAACTGGTACAATCCATTGGACAGGAGGAAATTGAAGACACGCCTGGTACAATTCCAATCTTTAATAATATATATAACCCTAATTATTTAAAGGTGGACAATTTCAAACAGCGCTCCAATCTGCAGCAGCGAGGGGGCATGTCCCCATGGTAGAATTCCTCCTTAGAACTAACAGATATGCGGGACGTCTCAACGAAGTGGGTGAGTGATTTCATGCTGATAGCCTGGATATTTTATAACATGTTATTAGGCGGAGACTACGGGACAGCACTTTGCGCCGCTTGCGCAAATGGAAAGGTCGAAGTGGTCAGAGTTTTGCTTCGGGCAGAAGCGAAGCTGAATGTTGACGGTAAGCAAATGAATATTACGGAGCAGTGAAGATGCTGAGTTAAAATCAGGGAAACACTTTGGAGCTCCACTTCATGTAGCTGTACTTATGGACAACAGGGAAATGGTAGAGCTCCTGATTGGCGATGACCCGAATGATGCCGATGGTATATGTGAGTGAGCGCATTTTAAGATGATTAAAGCACTGAGGGGGAGATCTAGGGGAGGGGGTTGGAACAGCGCTCGATGTTGCCGGGTACATCCAAAATAGGCCGCTGTTTGAACTACTGCATCAAAGGGGTTTGAGAGCGGTCAGTAACACCACGTCCCTCCCGCCCTCATGTACTGACTGATCCCTCCTTGCATCCTCGACGATCAGCGTGTAAGTGCTGCCACGTCTCCTGCATACTGAACGCTGACTGGTCCCCCCCTCGGTCCTCAATGATCAGAGTGTAAGTGCCGCCGTGTCCCTCCCACACACTGAACATTGACTGATCCCTCCCTCTGTCCTCGACGATCAGCATGTAAGTACTGCTGTGTCCCTCCCGCATGCTGAACACTGACTGATCCCTCCCTCGGTCCTCGACAATCAGGAAGTAAGTGCCACCATGTTTCTCCCACATGCTGAACACTGATCAATCCCTCCCTCGGTCCTCAACAATCAGACTGTAAGTGCCGCTGTGTCCCTCCCGCATGCTGAACGCTGACCAATGACTCCCTCGGTCGTCTACAATCAGAGTGTAAGCGCCACTGCATCCCTCCCGCATGCTGAATGCCGACCGATCCTTCCCTCGATCCGTGGCGATCAGTATGTAAGTGGTGCCACTTCCCTCTTGCAGACTGAGCACTGACCAATCCCTCCCTCCATCATCGATGATCAGGGTGTAAGTGCCACCACATCCGTCTCGCATGCTGAATGCTGACCAATCCCTCCCTCTGTCCTCGATGATCAGTATGTAAGTGCCGCAGTATCCCGCATGCTGAACACTGACTGATCCCTCCCTCGGTCCTTGATGATCAGCTCGTAAGTGCCGCTGTGTCCCTCCCGCATGTTGAACACTGACCGATCCCTCCCTTTATCCTTGATTATCAGCATGTAAGTACCACCGCGTCCCTCCCACGTGCTGAATGCTGACTGATGCCTCCCTCCATCCTTGTCAATCAGCATGTAAGTGCTGCTGTGTCCCTCCTGCATGCTGAATGCTGACTGATCCCTCCCTCCATCCTCGATGATCAGGGTGTAAGTGCTGCCGTGTTCCCCCTCCCCTGCATGCTGAACACTGACCAATCCCTGCCTCCGTCATTGACGATCAGCGTGTAAGTGCCACCACATCCATTGTGCATGCCCAATACTTACTAATCCCTCCCTCTGTCTTTGATAGCTTGTAAGTGCCGCTGTGTCCCTCCTGCATGCTGAACACTGACCGATCCCTCCCTCGGTCCTCGGCAATCAGCAAGTAAGTGCCGCTGTGTCCCTCCCACCTGCTGAACACTGACCAATCCCTCCCTCTGTCCTCAATGATCAGTATGTAAGTGCTGCCACATCCCTCCCATCCTCATGTACTGACTGATCCCTCCCTCGGTCCTTGATGATCAGCATGCAAGTGCCATCACTTCCCTCCTGTATGCTGAACACTGACTGATCCTTCCCTCTGTCCTTGACAACCAGGGTGTAAGTGCTACCACATCCCCCCCACATGCTGAATACTGACCAATCCCTCCCTTCATCCTCGATGATCAGTATGTAAGTACTGTCACGTCCCTCCCACACACTGAATACTGACCGATCCCTCCCTTGGTCCTTGACAATCAGCGTGTAAGTGCTGCCACTTCCCTCCTGCATGCTGAATGCTGACCGATCCCTCCCTCTGTCCTTGACGATCAGGGTGTAAGTGCCATCACGTCCCTCCTGCACGCTGAACACTGACCAATTCCTCCCTCCATCCTCGATAATCAGGATGTAAGTACCACTGTGTCCCTCCTGCATGCTGAACACTGACTGATCCCTCTCCATCCTCAATGATCAGGAAGTAGGTGCTGCTGTGTCCCTCCTGCATGCTGGACACTCACCAATCCCTCCCTCCATCCTCGACGATCAGGATGTAAGTGCTGCTGTGTCCCTTTCCCAGGCTGAATGCCGACTGATCCCTCCCTCTGTCCTTGATGATCAGCGGGTAAGTGCCACCATATCCCTCCCGCATGCTGAACACTGACTGATCCCTCCCTCTGTCCTTGATGATCAGCGTGTAAGTACCACCGCATCCCTCCCACATGCTGAATGCTGACCAATCTCTCCCTCTGTCCGTGACAATCAGCATGTAAGTGCCACTGCGTCTCTCCTGCACGCTAAACACTGACTGATCCCTCTCTCTGTCCTTGATGATTAGGTTGTACGTGCCACTGTGTCCCTCCTGCATGTTGAATGCCGACCGATCCGTCCCTCTGTCCTCATGCTCAGCGTGTAAGTGCTGCCAATTCCCTCCCGCATGTTGAACACTGAGGAAACTGCTCCTCCCCCCGCCCCTCCATCAGCAAGTAAGTACTTTCGCTGCGTGTGGATACTTGATTTAATCCCACCCCTTTAGAAGAAGGCTACCCTCCTTAAATATGTACAGAGGGATAGAGTTGGGGAATAGGTGAAGCAGTGGCTGTTCCTATCAACAAGGATGAATCTGTAGGCAACTCCATCAGTCCACTGATCTTTTGGAAACTTATGTTAGGCACAAATAATTTAATTATACACACCCCTTGGGGTCGGGGTTGAAGGGCCAGCGTCTGCGAATTCAGCAAGTTGTGATTTCAAACATTGAATTTCTGTGTCCTTGTCTTTAGACTGCTGTTCAGATCCCGGGAGCATTTTACCCCCATCTGCATTGGCCTTTTCCGCGGCTTTGGCCTTTGTTCGGGATTGTCATCGAGCCGCGGCAGCGAATCGGGCCTGAAGAGAATTATTGCCATTCTTCATTATCCCTGATGTGACGGAGGCCATGATCACCTGGGCAGTGTTCTTGTCATAATCATGAGCTCTGTGTGACAACCAACATACAGAGATAAATCGAGTCGGGTAGTTATGAACTGACAATAATATTGCCTCTATCAAGGTACCATTAGTTGTGTTCACTTGATTGTCTTGAACATGACTGCCTTCGATCGGATTGGTGTCTCCAGGAGTGAGATCCCAGTGAAGCTTGCTCATCGAAGTCAAACACCGATTCAACGAAGGGAGGAGCACTAATTTTGTGCGCCCACCGAACTACGTTGACATTAATAATGCAAAAATTAGGATGAAAGAATGTCGAACTCTGGACTTTGGGGTTGGTTGAATTCTCGCAGAACATACTGTAAATCGTGATTTCCTCCAGGCTATCGAGATAAGGAAATCCAAGCAGGCAGCTGAACACAAAGTCATCCACGTGGGCCTCAAGTGCGAAAACACCACTGGACAGACCGGATTTGAGAAGATCCACTAATCACATGAGACAATAACTGACCGTTTGAAGTGGACTATGCACGTCTGCCAAATAAAGACCAGAATGCCGTTGACAGTACTAGTGACAGTCGGAATATCATTGACGGCAGAGGAATTCATGCCACGGAGAATAATGACATCGCCCAAAACTTGTGCCTGCACTCCCTCAGAATCTCCAATGGCTCCGAGGAGGGAGGACGCCTTCGATAAAACCTTGAAGTTGATTGCCTTCCCAGTGTTTTTTTTTTCTATGGCCTCAAATATGCCATTCCAGACAAGGACAAATGGCCCGCGAGTCGCCCTGTCACTCGAGACCCGCCCGATAACAGTTCCTGTACAGGTCAGATCAAATTTAACCCGTGGTACAAGCAATAACAACAAAACTCACGCTTATCAACCAAAGGAGGTGTTTCCACTCATTAGTTGTGCCGTGAACAACAGAAAAAGTCTTTTCAACCATGATCCAAGAGGCGTCGTGTTCCCGGGCAGCAAGTTCCGGATTTACAGTAATTATAACGTGCATATCCGTCTGCATAGTGACCGCATAGATAGAGCAATCCTGAGTTTCCTGAGACTGTTCGTTTTCAAGCTCGTTCCGAACCGCTGTGTAATGCAAGTTTACTGAAAGTCGAGCAGCATTATCATCACCTCTCAGTCTTGTACCCTCGGGATAACTGCATTGTGCGAATCTTCAGGACCATCTCCCGACGCTTGCGATTAATAATCAGGCTCGGGTGGACCTGCTGGGGAAGGTTTCCACTGAGGAGCGATTTTGTGCTGGCAACTAAACAAACAGTATCAGCACAAACGAAGCAGCAAAGAGGAGAGAAAATGCCTTTATCGACACGAAGAGTGGTCGTTCCAATTGGTCCTGCAGCCTCAATACATTGTTTGTATTTTTCGGCGGCGGCGGGCGGGACTTTGGTGCGAAGGAAAGTGGGATGACAATGAGGGATAGCAAATTTCGGTATCACAACTGCACGCAGGTCGGTCTCGTCAACTGGGATGGTTATCAACAGTTCTGCCGGACAAGTGTTTGATTTAAGCTGCCCGGTTACAGATTTGTGGTCTCGAGAATGAATGCGTGCTGAAAACCTGATGAATACAGGCCTTATAGAGCCTTAGACAATGAAAACTCGCGGCAAACTTGTTCATCGGCAGATGGGACGGATGTACAATATGGGAATAAAATCCCTTGACAATTTCAGCGTCTTCGACCACAATTTCTTCGTGCCTGAAGAGCTGGCGAAGAATTTCTTTCTGCACTGCCGCTAGAATTTTTATGAAGCGATAGGATAACCATCACCGTCGACCCAATTTGAGCACCCGATGAAGTGGGCCTTGCCGTTAGATCTACCCTATATTGGATGAGTGGTGAGATGGATAACAAAGCGAACATGTTACCTCACGGGAAGGCTAAGTGAAGCGGAGAAGATGAAGGGAGAGAAAGAGAGGCGGATGGCTCCCATCAATCACTTTCCATTGTTCTTTGGTGCGGAGCCGGATGATCGTGGAGTTTCAATGACTTCTCAAGATTGGCCACTTCGTACCGGCCACTTCGTACAGTATGGCCACCTGTAATATTAGCATTAAAAAATTCAAAAGTCTGAACATGAGGAATGAAAGATACTTAGATAGAAACACGACTGAAGAGTCCAACTCCAAATCAAACACGAGCTTTGGTTTGAGCTCCAGAAAAGAGACCAAGATCTCCAAATATTTGAGAAAAGTGGCTTGAAAAGACCTAGAGTCAAAAGATCCGGAAAATTGTCGGAAAAGAAGTTGTCGGGTTGTTGATGTGGTCTTGAGTTTCAACCCTCGGTAATTCCTGGCACGCCATCACGAGCCCGATAACGGCTTGGAATGGCTTATAAGGCCACACAAGCTACCCTGCCAGCGGCTTATAACGCATTGCAATCTCTTCCAAGCCGGTAATCCTGCTCAAGTCGTTATAACCCAAACAGGGTTATTCCGACACATGTGGATGAATTACAGCCAATGATTGCGCAGAGCCGGTAAACAGGTGGAGTACCCAGATTGATAATAGCGAAAGAAGATACCCGAAAGTCACTGAGTTCAAGTGCGGATTCACATAACCAGGGAGACGACACATTTGATCTATCCGCATGGGGGATGCATGAGATCGATCCGGTTAAAATTAATAGGACTGGCCACTTTGACGGCTATTGGGAAGAAAAAATGACCTGAAAGATGTACGAGTTCAGTAGATGTAGTGTTGCCGCGACTCGTTAAGTCGAGTCGCGACTTGGAAGTCCCGACTTGGAGACTCCAAGTCACTTGAGTCGACTTGAGTCGGTTTCAAAATATCATATTCCTGAGGGAGGGGTGGGACTAAGTATGGAATACCAGGTTTATTATCACCCCATTTTACGTTTCCAATGGCGGGAAGTCCACTGGGAAGGCCGCAGACACTGTTTTTCGAGGCCAAGGAAACATTGGGAAACCTGGGATATTTGGCACTTTACAAGGAGAATCGGCCACGTAATATTGTTATTTTACTTCTCGAGACTTCAAATAGTCTGAGGACAACAATAGAACAAGTTGAAAGCTGTTTTGACCCGTAGAATGAGCTGCAGTCGGGAAAGTTTGTTCAAACGTCACGCGGGTCACTGGGGTGACGCGGCTGTCACACGGATCAAGATTTCCTCGAAGTCGGCTTTTTCAACTCTAAACCACTGAACACGCTGATTTACATTTCAGGTGGTCCAAGTCGACCCGAGTGACTCGATGAGTCGAGTCAAGACTTGACTCAAGTCGGCTTCGACTCAGACTTCAAAGTCGGGATTTCCCAAGTCGCGGCAACACTAAGTAGATGCAGAAAACAAGATGTCAGTGGATATACCCAACACAGTTAACCAGATTGTCAGATACATCCATTCAAGCATTTCAAACCACAAGTTTACATAGGACCCTCAACTGATGAACATCCCGGTAAGTTTCTTCTGATGATTCGAAACCCATCAACTCACTCAAACTTGAAGGAAGCACACAAATTGATAAAAATTGGGTGTTTTGCGCAGGGCTCGATGGAAAGACCTGCATCCCAAATAGGGGGAAAAAAATCGGAACAGCTGTCGACACACACTCGACACGGACGCAACAAAGAATTGGCCTCTCGGAGGTTCGGCATTACTCGGCAATCCATCTGACATGCTATCCGCATCAAATAGTGTCTCCGAGAATCCCGGTTTCCCGGGTTTCTCAATAGAATTATCTATCCCTTGACAAGGTTCACCTATATACCCACCTCTCACACTTCCACTAACATACCTCAAGACATTTCCGCACGAGAAAGAAATTCGCAACACTAATATTCTAAGAAGTTCAAGACAACTGATCATACAGGGCGGGGATGTGGCTTGCGATAACAACAGTGATGAAGTGTTGACCAACAGTGCCCAGAAAGACATCAAAGAGAGGTGCAAACAATAACCACTCTTATGTAGGCTTTTGGGCCAGAATTGAGCTGAGGGTCACTGAGTTGAGCAGGTCACTATCAATGCACACCTACGGAGCGGGTTGGTCTTAAGAGTGCAACCCAATCGGGCACCCGCAGTGAATAACAGACTCTATAATGAGGTACGAGTTGGTACATATAGATTGTCTGTCTACAAGTGACTAAGCTTTGGATGCACTTGGATCTCAGACTCTGTTTTCCAATATGAGTTCCGTTGTAGAGCTAGTCCAGGCTATATAAATACGCAAAAGAGGCATACAATGAAGAGATCTAGCATGTCATTGGAATGGAGACAACACATCCATCTGCAAAATGCATACTTTCAACTGCCTGAATTTCGGATGATTCGGTGTCTGACAACTGATCAAGTGCATGTAGTGTGGGGAGTCTCCTTTTCAGCAACTGAGAGCCTCACATCAATCCGAGACACATCTTTTGACTGTAGTGATAGCTCGAACTATGGCCGGGCTGTTTTCCAGAAGGAAATTGCCCTTGAGCGATGTCCTTGCTCATTTGCAAGATCTCCAAGATGGACTATGCACTGTGCCCGACTGCAATGTATGTCTATGCGAGTAAATCCCTCTAATGCCACTGTATAGAGATTACTCGCTGCCTCTTGATCATTGTTGGCAATGAACACGTCTCCTAGAAAGAGTAGTACTTTGTGAAGAACTGATTTCTCTTTCGATTTGTAACCATACCTCAAGTATGTTACAGGCCATCTGAATTGCCATTCAGAAGTTGGCCAGGCCCTAATGTCGGCAAGCCTTTCTGAGCAAAATGATTCAATTTCAATGTTCTTTCCCCAGGCCGAATGGAGGCATTTTTAGAATTTGACTTTTGCCAAGTCAAACTTCTGTACTATGAGGTCGATATTGGCCTCGACCATATTACAGTATATAATTCTTCTGGAGAAATAGAAGTGCAGAAGACATCTTGTGCTTTGTGCAACTTGCCATATGAATCCTCAGTCTCCCCGCACATTGTGTCAATGTGTGCAATATTGAGGAGTGATAGCACATAGCTCAAAGCATTTTGGTCAGCAGAATTGGTTTCAACTATTTGACTGTAGATGCCTCTGGCTTGGGTGTATTCTGATTTCAGAAGATGGACACTCCCCTGGACTAACAGAATTTGCTGGTCCATTGCCCTCCACCCAAGCCACAGATATCAATGATCAGCTTGCTTCTGTGTAGTTTGTTCTATGGCCTGCTGGAGGTTCCCTAGTCTTATAGAACATATAGCTCCCCATCCACAGTGCTCTTGCTTCATGGTGCAAATTTTGATCCAATTTTGATAGCATTTGCACCTCGGCGGCATGCCGGCGGGCAGTCTGGTAATCTCCAGTGATCCATTTAACAGAAGCAATACTCAGCAGCACAGTAGAGTGCTGATCACTGTCTCCGCACAACTTTGCCAATTCCAGTGCCTTCCCAAGAAATTGCAGAGATATCTGATCTATACTCAAGAAAATAGACACCTGCTGCATCATAGACTTCGGCTGAGTGTAGTATATGAGATGAATGATGGCCACAGAAGCAAATAGCGCTCGCGTTGTTGGAGAGGATTCTTGACACATTCAAGAAGTGTACTTATGGCCTGAGCTATCATGTGTTCCCGATCAAGTGTCCAATTATATGTCTTCAGTGATAAAAGATATTTCCAGATCGCTGTTCCCCAATTTAAGTAAAATGGGTTGAATACAATCCATCAACCCTGTATTAGAATGTCCAGTGGCTCTGTAGAAGGTGTTCAGAGACAATATGCAGTAGATTGTGTTTTCAAGATCTGGAACATTGTCATAGACACTGGTTGGGAGATTCAAGATTTTCAGCACAATTTATGGTGAAAAATGTTGTTTGTTTTTCAGGTCAAATCTTTTTCACCTCTTTTGAGCCACCTACTAATCCCAATTAGAGGCTTTGCGCAGAGCCACCCGGAGCCAACCAGTGGCTATTTCGGCATGCGCTGCCGGGTGGCTAAATATGACATGTCTATCACATTGTTTGTCAACTGATCTACTGCGACTTCACCATACCGTGCTATTCCATACACTACTAGCGGTTCGCGGCCGGCTTCGCCGGGCCGCTCTCCGCTTGGCTAACAGCAGACATTGACGTAAAAGGAGATTGCCGGCGGAGTTTGAAGGCTTCGGACAGCGTAATTTTATAAAGAGGGAGATGCCAGTCCGGATGTGCATGCAGACACAGAAATCACTGATATTTATATCCCATTCATCCGATATGATCTTTAACAGTGTGGCAAAGCAAAGCCTGGACTCAAGGATGGCTTTTTGCATCACAGAGGAAGGGGGGTATTGATGCAAGCGAGGCTACACTACTAACATGAGGCAGCCACCGGAATGACCCACCAGATGATGTAGCCACCCGGCAGTGCATGCCGAAATAGCCACCGGGTGGCTCCGGGTGGCTCTGCACAAAGCCTTCATTATCTCCTCTAGTTAGAGGGGAGGATATGGTATGTGTATCCCCTCTAGTTAGAGGGGATAATCCAAATCCTCCCATACTGCAGAATACACTGAAACGGTGCACTAGGGTGCGGCCGTGAAATCTAATGGATTGACTAGTGAGAAAAGCGAACTAGTCACTCTACTCAAACCAACCAAAAACCGAAACAAATCACTAATCCTAATCCTAATACTCGTGTGTGTGTGTTCGGGGGAGGTAGGGTACGTATCACCCATCAAAAGGGTGTGCAAGGTTGGAATAAGGCTTTGTTTCAATAGCAACTATGCGGTTTAAGCACAGTTATGCTAGGATAGCAGGGACTTCACGCCAACAGGATATCAAGACTCAAGTTAAACCTTAGACTGTTCAAGTCTTCAGTTTCTTTGTGAGCGGCAGAACCTAACACTACTGGCAGCTAGCCAAGAAGCAGAAGGTAGGGCAGACTATCAACAGACAGACACTACTTCAATATCAACCAACGCTGCACGAACGGCGGCGGTATCAACGAAACGGGGCTGTTACACAGAAGGTGGACGCTGGGCTAAGGCGCGGACAGTTACACTGAAGGCGGCGGTTTCACTTCTACTAGCACAAACTAGTCTTTAGTCCTGGAGGCTTAAAGCGCTGCTACAGGAGACAAGAGAGTACGATTTACACAACAAGTCTAGTCCTGGAGGCCTAAAGCGCTGCTACAGGAGACGGGTTGGTGCAGGTTTGAACGGGGCTCTTATAGCAAGTCTTTTCGATGTCCCGTATCTCTTAATCTTTTCTGTGCGTCTGCAAATATATCTGATTTCTATCACAAATCTAGAGTCTACTATATTGCCCGTATATCTGGGGGATAGTTTACTGGCTAATACAGAGTACACAGCTGGCTTTTATACATTTCAGAGAGAAGTAAAGGAGATAGACGGAATGAATAGGAACAATAAAGAGTGGGAGCCCGAGTAGTGAATGGCCAATGGTGTAGAAGACATTCTCAACCATGGGTATTATGACCTGCTACCGGGGCTAGTCCGCATGTATTTCTCTAGCACGCCATAAGATGTGCTTAGTTGTCTTGGTTTCCATCTTTCTGACTGAGCAAGTCTGTCATCGCTGACTAGTCAAGTCAGTCTTAGTCAAGTTCTATTCAATTTCTCTATCAATCCACACTTCACAAGCTCAGTGGAACGCATGGTAAATATCAAGCAGATTGACAAGCATAGTGCGGCGCTATACTGGCAGACCAGTATAGTGACTAGTAAAGCATAGCACGGCGCTATCCTATAGTGTCGATCCTCATCAATCATATCAGTAAATCCTTGATGTGAGGGCCCGCATCTTTCTAACGGTCAGATCTGCCCGAGTAACCACGGTGATGATTAACTCGGTAACCAGTCTTCATCCTAATCTAATCAGTTGGTCTTATACACAAATGGCGCGGCGCTATATAAGCCAGTAATTGGGCCATGGTTAGATACACGTAATTTTGCGTGTTTCTGATCGTGCTCATTGCTGAAACTGTTGTTTCTATGCAACAGTACTGGTTCCTGGTAGCTGTTGGGCGAACCACAGAGAAACGGGTGGACGTTCTAAGGAATTAGAACATCCATTGGCTAGTCTCGCCATGAAAACTGTAAGGGAAACGTGCAGCCGAATAATAAGTCAAGGACCTTCTTTTGACTTGTTTTCCAACATCCACTTAAGCAACGGAAACGGGTCAAAGGAACGGGAGTTGGCAATGTGTTGTGTTGTGTTGAGGCACTAGGGGAGACGCGCTTGGTCACGAGTGTTTCGGTTGCCAGAGTTGCCGGTTTCCATCGAAATGCGGATACACCGAAACAGGTGGTCAGCTATTCTGTGGATCCAGATCACGACTCTAAAGGTGTTCTAAGGTTCGTTCTCAAGAACCCTTTCTGGGAAACCCTAGAGAAACAGGTATCTACCGAGACCTACAAAGGAGTATTATCAAGTTCTGTGCTTGGAACCAAGGGAGACTTGAGCTGAAGCAGAAACAGATGCAGTGCCGATCTATCGGTGATCGACACACCCTCTGAATAATACAGGGGTGCTACTAACAGGTTCCTGCCTCATAATTGGCAAGGGAACATGGCGTGCTCACAGTTGGGAACCAATGGGAGCCGAGGCTCGGAAGAACAACTGACGGAAACACGGTTAAAGAGACGGATAAACGGACTTTTGACTCATGGGATTGTGTTTTGGGCTTTGTAACAGTGTCTTGGCGGTTGTATAAGTATCCGAGGGTGTTTCTACGATGGACACAGCATCTTCCCCCGACCTAGTAGGCTATAAGCTTGCGCATTGGGTTGATCTGGGATCCTCGGTGAACGCACTCTTATAGGGTAGCACTATTAGTCGAAATGTTAATTGTTTCTGAATCATATATTATTCTGGAAATGCACTTGGGCTCTGCCTGGAAACTGTTAGAAATCTGTGAATCTGTTTGAACTGGGACTCTGTTGAAACATTATTGTTGTTGTTTGCAGAGCGGGTTTCAGAAAGTACCGTCTAGGGAAAACTTGGAAACGTGACTGCTGTGCGCTGCTCAGAAAGTACCTCTTTAGGGAAAGCTCTGTGAACATTCTTGGCCTATAAACTAGGGGCCTTACTTGAGTCTATGGGACTACTTTAAAACTTGTTTCTCTGTCGCTTGGACACACACACACACACACGCTGCGAAGCTATAAATCTACCTTGTTTCCACTGTGTCCAGAAACACGTTCTACACAGTTTGCTCTTCCATCTCTTTGAGATACGAAACCTCTCCCTACAACCTTTACAAGGCCCTGTACTAGGGGCTGTAACTCGTCAGGATCTTTGGAAACGTGCATATATTGCCGCTTGATTTGTTTGTTGGTTGTTGGAACAGTCTCTGGACTGTTTCTGTGCAGCTCTCGAGTCAAGTGGGGTTATTTGTGTGTTTCTTATATAGGTTCTGAGCACATCAATCATCGACACTCCCGGAAACTATTCCGGATCCTGTTGCGGTCTCTCCGGCTACGGAGATGGCGGAACCTCCAGTATCCCGGCTTTCCTCCCGTCAATACCACTGACATCTTCGCTCGAACCCGCTCCTTCTATGGAGATTCCGTCTGAGGCATCTACGCCTCGTCCGTTCACTTCTGCCCCACTTGTGTCTATGGTCAAGGTGGCAGCCTTCCACGCGATTATTCGCGATAAAGGCACCGTCCAGTATACGCTCCGCACATCTCCAGTCGACGAGACTAACAGCTTTGGTGCTGCGGCCGAGCCGGACTTTGCGAATCTGTCCGGTATTCCGGCCGAGTACCATGATTTTGCCGACATCTTCTCTGAATCAGAGGCTTACAATCTTCCGCCTCATCGAGAATTCAATCTGGATTTTTGGCAAAAAAACCGGACCTGACCGGACATCGGCAACACTAGACCTGAACCAAAGATAAATAGACTCTCAGTCGACCTTCTCGCCGTTCCATAGCATGCCCACCCAGGCTCAAGAACTCAATCATGTATATCTTCTTCCCTCCTTTTCCGTTTCTCTCGCGAATTCGTTTACTAAACTTTACTTCTTTCTGGCTTCTCTCAGCGGTTCGATAGCATGCACTCGCATGCAGGCCAGAACTCAATCATATCCGTACCGGTACGGCTTAGTGAGGTCTAATTTCCTGCTATGCTCCCCCGATGTGTCGCCTCTCCGTGTGCAGCTTTCGGCTTTCTCGGGCGGTGACAGCTTCCCCAGCGCATGTCAATCGCTCTGCCTCAACTCCAAAACCGCGCTTTCATCTCTCTCCTCCCCTCTGGCTTACATCCCAGGCTGACGCGTTCCGTTCTTCGCCTACGATCTAACTCTGCAGTGTTGGCAATTAAGTAACATTGTTTTACTCGGCGCTTCAGGTGGAATTCTTCTCCTCAACCAAAGCACGATTCCGACGTCTTGGACTGAAACTGGCTCGAGTCGACTTGCAAACAAGAGGCAGTGCAGCGCACCGTATTCATGAATCAACTGGCCGTTTGGGCTATAATTTTAGGAGGATGATCATTTGGGTATGTGGAAACAAGTAGTGGGTAGTATCACCCCTCCAAACCTCAGAAGAATCGGATGAGTCTTGATACCTAGAGCCCTTGGGTGCAACGAAAGCTAATTTTTGGGGGAGAATATACTGTAGACGGGCCGAAACAAATTATAGCAATCAGAGGTTTATGTATAGTAATCCTTGTTGAAGTGTCTACCAACGAAAAATCATCAACGACACTTCATGTTACTCGTCAAGTCAGAATCGATGATTTTTCCAGCTACTTGAAGTCCACTACGGGGTATGATCTTCAAGGTTGACGGGGGCACGAAACCTTATAGCCCCTCCAGACGGTAATTGGTCAGAAGCTGGAGTGGTTTGTTGGAACCGGTCCTGGTCCATTCCAATGCGAACAATGATCAAAGTTGGTGCTATATTCTGTCAAGGTGCAATTCAGGAATTAAATTTGATGCCAATGAGGGACAGAACAGCTGACCACAGTTTGTGTGGCCAAACCGGTACTGATACCATAGAATATGGCCCCCTCGAAGGTGGTTGAGTTCAGGAGGTGGTTTCTGTTGAGACACTCACAAATTCACCCGCGGTTTGGGTGGTTTGAGAGGCGACCAAGAGGATTGCACAGAAACAGTAAATCGCACCGGACTCCAGTCTACCGCAGTATATCAGAATTCAATGGATGGTCGGTATCGATCTGAACACCCGCACATCAACGCGAGAGCACTATTATATGTCTTCCCAAAATTTGGGCCGAGGATAGTTTGGATTCCGCGTCCTCGATACCATATTCGGCCGGCTAAATCAAGTCATGAGTGCAATTACAAGTTGGGATCCAATATGGTTGAGTGAACCTGTTAGAAACATAAGAAGTAGATTCGTCCCCAATAACATGATGAAAGGCGCCCTGGGATCGATCAGGTGCGTCCCTTCATACAACTGCAGGCACACAACAACCATAAGGGCTGCCCAGTACATTCATTTCCTGAGGAGCGTGTGGAATAGGTCCCACTGACCGACAGTTGCCAAGATGCATAATGCAGGAAGGATGAGAACCTTCTTTCTTGAATCCCAGATAATATAACAGCGGTATAGCTGGGAACATTCGTTAATTGAGAGTGAAAATCATGAATGGTAGGAGGTGCAATACAAAAAGCAAGTCCGTCACGACACTGAATGTTTTCTTATCAGGTGAAAAGGTGACAGAGATAATGAGGATCCCTTCACTGACATGTTCAAACGTCGTCCGTACAATCTCCATCAGTTGAAGAACATCGAGTACCCTGAGGAGATGCAGGGGTCGCTGGATTCCTGAACAACTTCTTTAAATAACCTCATGGTGATGCCTATCAATGCGACTGTGGCGATAGCGTCACATGTCCCCAGGAAGAACATAACTGAGGTGACGGCGAGGAGGCTTCGGCGTCTGGGCGGGTTTCGCTGCGTGATCGCACGAATTGCCAAGATAAAGAGGACGATGTAAAGGCCTGTTTTTTTCGGCATCATCGCAGGTGATGATGGGGGTAAGGAAGATTATCCACCATACAGCACAAGCGTAGTCTGGCTCATATGAAGATCAATTCGTTGAAATCCGCTGGTACGGTGCGGCTCACACAGGCTATGGAGAGAGTGTTTCGACATAAGAACACATAGCGAAGCGAACTGTGTGGGATCCACGACATAATACATGGTGGTGGGGAGGTTGAGGTGAGCGGAGAACGATGTTACGATGATCATACCTCTTATACCATCGCGGGGGGCGGTGGGGGGGGGGGGGGGTCGCCTGACAATATGTCAATGAGAGGCGACGTACGTGGGGAATCTTAGTCACTGCATTCAGCGGCAAACTAACCCAGGAACGGCATCGCCGCAGTTAGTTGCCCCGTTTGGCCAGCCGAAGTGGCAACAGCCCTGACAGTCCGGCCCTGAAAATCGGCATCTAGTCGCAGGCTAGCCGAAACTGGCCGAAGGCCCACTAGCCTAAAATGGCCGTGAGGTCCCCACAGCTCAGAAAGCCCTGAGCTAGCCGTGAGCTAGCCGAGGCATATCCTCAGCTGTCAACAGTTAGCCGGCAAACTATGTAAGTTTTTCTGGGAGGTTGAATCAAACTTGAAGTTAAAATCCAAGAAAAGACAGATCGACTAGAACCGACATTAATGTAGCATTTAGTTTTGAGATTCCATAGCGCTGTAGGTGAACCTTATTCCACTATCAATTCAAAACTTGATGAATGTGGCCATACTGTGCCATTTCGTTCAATTCATAAGGCCATTTGAGGTGTGACATCAAAAACGAAATGACCCTTTCGTATACAGGCCAGTGACTGATGTGACTTGCGAGGATTCTGGTATAAAAGGCCCCGCAGGGCCGCCCGGAGGGCTTTTTTTGACTGAAACCTTTCGTATGGACCGCTTGTGACGCTGTGACTTACGAAGTTTTCGTACAAATTTTGGCCTGGGACCTGTGACCATATAAATTGAACGAAATAGGACAGTAAATTAGCACCAACAGGCGAGGATATAAGTCGACGGTTCAGTCGACTTGATCGGTGAGAGTGTCAAGTGGCGAGACAAAGTTTTGATTACTATCTCCCCCCACCGATCCGGACACACCTACAACTCGGACAAACAACAATTTCCCCCCCAATATTTGACCGTTTCCCGAGATTTTGAGCCTCAGACCATCGTTATGCTCTGGTGTATGGACTCTCGGCCCGAATTCCCGGAATTTAGGATGGTTCCATCTACAACACATGCGAAGATCCAAGGTAGCCTCAATTTGGTTGAATTTCGAGATCTTGGAGCTTACGATGTTCCAGTCATAGTCAGAGTGCCCAGATTTGACCTCGTAGTTTAGCCATATATTACATTGGTACTCATGCAAAATCTCATGTGTCCAGGTGCCTTGTGCATTTCACAACGATCCAAAATGAGCGATCTACGTGCCAAATTTGATGCAATTGTTGTCCCAAACTGTGTGATACGAGCCGGCCATTCCAAGAGCCCAATGAACTTTTCCTGTGCATGTATTGTATGGCATATATGTAAGATTCATCATACAAAGTTTCAAGGCGCTACAGCTAAACAGGCCTTCGTGCGAACATCGGCAATCAGAATTTGATATGTCACCTACTACTCGGACACTGCTCCTTCCCCGAAAGAAGACCGCCATTTGCTTAATTCCTAACCTTTTCCCTTGAATTAAAGTCTGTGAACGGGGTAAAAGCCAATTTCCCTGACGATCTGGGTACTCAGATCTATCCCAGTCCTCTGGATAAAATGATATTGATCACTTTTGCGTAGGTGTCTGGGTGGTGGGGCAAGGATAGTAACTAAATGCCAGGAAAAAGCCTGCATATACACACTTACAGAACGGGAGCCTGGAATCAACGGATATGAAGAGAGCGATGTTCAGTATCGCACGGGGGCATCTGTCAGACATTGAGTGGAAGTTGTGGTGTCGGCCAGGTGGAGCATCACACTGGGGGCAATCACTGGTGCATATGAAGATCATATGTGTCAAACGCATATGGTCTGCACTTGATACCCAATGCACACGGCCGCTTTTGACTTTCAAAGGTTGCCTTTGGTGCATGCTTTGTTCCTCCACACAAGAGCACAAAGCATGCAACAAAGCTGCCCTTTGTCTGTCAAAGGCAGCTTTGTGACATTTATTCTACCTGCCGACCATATGCATTTGACGCATATGGTTTTCATATGCATTCCTTTTAGCCCCCAGTGTCAAGAGTTGGGGGTTGGCGTAAAAAAGGTGCGGAAAGGACGCAAAAAGGGCACCAAAAAGCTACTGTGGATGACCCTATGAATTTCTTCTTGGGATGGCCGCAGGGAAAACTCAACTATACCACCCCAAACCTATTGAGAAAGTTGAAGATCGAGCCAAACCGGGGTCGACTCTCACCACTCGGGTTGAAAAGATGGCCATTCCTAGGACTGGATGGAAATCACTCAAGCATATTTCGGATGCTACACCTTGCAAGCAATCATGCTGGCTCAACCTTGGTGTTAGAATATTAACCATTCTTCAAGATTTTGCTTGTTCGGCGGTGCAGTTACCCCATTAGCTTTATCTCCGTTGTTTTTTGCTCTGCTCTCGCACTGCAGCTGTGCCTGTGCCCATCTGTGTATTCCTATGGAAGTCAATTGCAATTCCTCGGCTGATCACCTCACTCGCAGCACATTTCTCACTGCACCGCAAAATTGTTCAATTTTTCTCACTCCGGCCGCATCACTGTGGCCTGGATAAAAGACAACCCTCCTCGCCCCTTCCCCGTTGATGTTTTCATTTGCGCTCACTTTGATTTTACTTTCGCCTCACTCGCAAGGTCAACATACGAAGCAGCTACGATCAATCGTGACCCCAATTTTTTGTGAGCCCTGATTAAATCCGGGCCCCAATTCTTGGGGCCGTTATTTCGAGGTTGAATCCTACTTTAATCCTGTCACATATGTGCAATACAATATATTTTACCCAGATGGTAGATTAATCCTAGATGCGATTAATCGCAGGCAGGTCCGATTATCTGGCTGCCGATTAATCAGTGCACGCTCGCAATTAATCTTGAGATAACACCAGTCGCAATACTTATCTAATAATCCTGCCCCAATTAATCCTAATGCACTAATTAATTCTAACATCATTAGGCGGATTAATCCTACCCCGATTAATTCGAAGGTGTGGCGCATGTAAATCCTGGTTTAAACTTATGCGCACAACAATTAATCAAGGAATAATCCCGGTTGCCCTTTGCGATGGGGAAGACACGAAACTACGGGCTGTACAGGTCGCACTGTCGGCTACAAGCAAGTTCCTGGGGCGGCACACAGACCTGAATATGTATTAGTGGACAAGGAGAGGGACATGCATGCAGGAAGAGGCCACCAACACGCACTGAGGGTCGTTTCACCATATCCAAACCCCACTCTGGGTCCTCCGTGTCCCCTTGTATTTCCATTTGCGGCCTACAGGTGCAATCCAAGTATTCACAGAGTGAAAGTGGCCTTCAGAGAATAGACTCACTCTTGAGAGAAACCGGTTGCCACCTTGCCACCAAGGAAAAAAAAAAAAGAGAAAAGAACCTAGTTTTTGAGGATGGGTGGCCACTTGAACAAATTGGAAATGGGGGAGACACCCGGTAAGCCATTCGACTGGGCAAAGAAGTGGGTGTTGAAGCAAAGTGATATTTGAAGAGAAATCTTGCGGGGAAGATGGCGGAGCAAAGAAAAGCGGACTCGTTTGCAAATGTTTGTGATTCTTCCATCATTTGTTCAAGTTCGTTCATTGTAATTCGGAGTTTGAACGAATTGGCAGCTGCTGCATCCTTCTTGCTTCCTTCCATGCCTCATCTACTCCTACGTTTTCAATTCCTGCCCTGTCTCCTATTCCTGAAACCACCTCTGAGCCTCACGAAGACACAACGACTTCACGGGAAACCTCTGACTCACCTGTTGCCCGAAGTTCCTGCAGAAAATATGGGTGGCATATGGGTGGCATAAGCTTGGATAGGGGGAGTCCGTTCCACCCACCTGTTTTGCTACCTAATGCCAGCATACCCATCTTTCTCGGTGTTCATGCAGCGCTCAACACCGCTAACTCCAGGGTGAGTTGACACTTATTCATTTCTTCTGCCCAGCGGCCCTGATTACGACTTCCTCTGTATACTGTACTGGCCTGTAGGGAGGCGATAGCGAGACGACCGTGACAATGACCAGCAGCCGGGGGCGACACGACGCGACCAAAGATGACCGTGACCGTCGCAAAAGTCGGCAACAACTATCTCAAACGGCCTGAAAATAAATTCCTTTGCACTACATTTCTGAGGGAGCTCTCGGCAGAATGTGTGGAACAGTCCTAAAATTGACGTGTTTTTCACCTCTGCAGGCCAGATATTATTGTATTTTATTTTTCGAAATTGTCACGGCATTTCTTTGGCGGCAGAGCCCATCGTGACCGTGACCCGCCCCGACGGCGGCGACGTGATGGGCCCTCCGTGACCGTGACCGTGGCCTCCCTACAGGCCGGTACAGTAATCGACACCCAGATTAATCGAGGATTAAATCAATACCAAAATTATTTAGCAGTGAGCCATTCAATGTCAGGGAGCTCAACCCTGATTAATCCCTGCGACTCCAGATTAATCGGCAGAAGATTGATGTTTAATCGCATTTAATGTTGCCGCGACTCGCGACTCCGAGGCCCCAAGTCGACTCCACGAGTCGACTCTAAGTCGAGTCGAGTCGAGTCACGGATGTGACTTCGTGCGACTCGCAAGTCGAACCAAGTCGACTTGCCCCGACTTCGAGTGACTTCGAGTCGGTCTCCAAAGTCAGTAATGTACCTTTCATTGTGTACTCCTCAGAGGACTAATATAACATCGGGAAATCACGTTGAAAGTACAAACTGAAAGAAATTTAAGTATATATATGTTCTCTCAATATTTACAGCCTTTATGCATGTTCAGGCTGGGAGTTCGGGGAGTTAACGAGTAACTTTAATGCTTGCCTAGCTTGAGTATGGGTTTCCAGTTCTCCAGTAGACATCTAATGTGAGAGAACAAGAGTCAATTCGAAGAAAAGTGCGAAATTAAATATGCACATTGATTTGCGAACACGGTGAACTTTGGGCCTGGAGATTGAGCAAGTGTGAAGCACAGACGAGATGATCGGTACAGCGGGTGTCAAAGGATGATGTATAATCTCCAAAGAGTCCTTGAGCCGCCGCATTGTTGCCAGCGTTATCGGAAATAATAAAGATAATAGCCCGAACAAATCCAGGTTGAATAATGAATTTGATGTCGGAGTGGCAGCCAGCCCCGGTTGACGATGAAGAGAAGGACTGGCCTCGCAACCCAGCCGCTGCGAGCGATGAACTTGAGCAACAGGACTCCAGGAGGTGATGGTAGCACATACGGAAAGTGTTGAAATGGGGGCAGGAGGGAAATGTGTAGCTCAATTTTTTTGCATGTGGGTCTAATTGTATACCGCTCAGCTATCCAATTATGCACTCCCTGTTTTCCCATCGGTCTCAAAACATGGTCAAAAAAAATCCGACTTCATCGACTCGAGTCGACTTGTGTCGACTTCGAGTGACTCCCTGGGCCGGAAGTCGAGTCAAGTCGAGTCGAATGACTTTTGAAGTCGACTCGCCAAGTCGTGACTCGACTTTTCGAGTCGCGGCAACATTAATCGCATTGCAGGATTAAACGCAGCCTCTTGGAAGATCGAATCTGGTCACTGATGGTACGGATTCTGCGGTGGCTTTGGAGATTTAATCTCACGGCTGGTTACATTGTCGAGATTAATTCTATGTACCCACCATGGGATTAATCTATGTTGCTACAAGGAATCGATTGTGGCTTCGAGATTTAATTGCAAAGATGGTTAGGGTGTCTAGATTAATCCTACATACATACAGCTTGTACCACTACAAGATTAATTACAAGATTAATTGAGAAAAAATAGCGGCCCCAAAAATTGGGCTCAGGATTTAATCAGGCCCTCATGGCGATTTGGGGGTAGGATTAATCTGCCGAGCTGATATCACTGGCAAGGTTCGAGCCTTCTTGACCGGTCTTAATCAATTATCTTGCTCCTACCTACCTTCAGCCGTTCCTGTATTGGCTTGATACACTGTACATTGTTCACCACCAAAACCCGCTTCAAATTTCTCGACACCTCAAGTGCTGTGAAAATCCTACAAGATCTGCTTTCACAGCAATTTTCATCGCCACTGGACAGCTCTACTCGGGATTGCTCAAATCCGGCCCCGAACCCTCTGCTCTGCTCTGGTTTGTTTTCATCGCCACATCCTCTGGATCCTTGAATCGTTTCTGCTTACTCAAATGCCCACTTCTCGGGTGTCGACGTCTAATTCGTCCGCACGTGCATTGGGAGCGGTTTCCGTTTTACAGCTCGGGTTCCACCCCTCCTCATTCTTCGTCGAGCCATGCATGGTCACCGTTTCTTCGCCCCGCACTTACGCTCCCGATGGCTGCTTCTCCGCACGCGTCGGCTGTAACTCCCTCAATCTCTTCCTCAATCAACTGTTCAAAAACATTATCGCTCATCACTGTAGCGGCAAACCGATTGTTTTCAACTCTGAATGCGCGGGTTGCCGGAGCGAAGCGGCGGCGCGTCTTGTGTTGGTTGATCATCGTCGCTCTGTCTTCTCTTCCCCCATGTCCTTTCCCTCCCCGCCGATCTCCACCACTCCATCCTCCTTCCAGCGCCTCGCAGGCCGCCCTAAAACACTCTCGAAGGTGTACTTTCGATTGCACAAGTCACTTAGCACTCACTACGCGCTCGCCAACCCCCACCTGGAGGAATGCTTGCTGGCATAGGCATGGACTTGCAACAGGTCTCGCGTCGAAAGTGTGCTCACCGGCCTTCTGGACATAGCTCTGTCTCTGTCGTCCCGATCCTCCCTGGCGCTGTCTCTGTCGTCGTCCCGATTTGTGTCCCACTTCCTCTCGGGCGAGGCGCTCCGCCTCGTGTGCCGATCCGGCAGAGTCTTGCTTCTGCGTCGCTCGGGGGACCGACTCTTCCTACTGCATCTGCCATCTCTGTCTCTGTCCCGGTAACGATCCCCGTCCCTGTCATCGACAACATCCGGCCTGTGTGCTGTCGGTCCGTGTCCCATTGACAGCACATCATCGTGTGTCTGGACACTGAGCGAGGGATCCTGGACAGTCACAAGAAGTAACGTACCTGAACAGGTCACTATCTCTGACAGCAATGGGTGGTTGTCAAGTACGACAAGTCAGATGTCGCTTCAACCTCTAGTCAAGTGTATCAACGATGGCTCCTTCACTCGGGTACTTTAATCTAAGTTTCCCAGTATCGTGACACTCAACGGCTTATTGGCCTCAACAACTTCGCTCTTTGGGTTTCAACTTTCCACACGATATTCACATCCGATGCCCAGCTCTTTTTCTCTTGTGACTCGCTTCGCTAGACCATCTTCTAGACCGTTAATGAGGGCTCCCGAACGTGTAGGTAAGTCACCGTGCCAATTTATTTTCCCCCTCTATGATTCCCTCTGCCGTAGTGCCACTTTGGTGCAAAGATCTGGCAAGTGCGTCCGCCGGCCCGATTCTGATGCTGATAGGTCTTGCTAGGGCATTGCACACCATGTGTACTAACAATGCGGAGTGGTACAAGCGTGCTTGGTAGGTCTGCTAGCACTTGTGCTATCTACACTGACCTGTTTCCTCAGTCAGGGTCTTGTTGCTGATGTGTCAGAGGGTACGGCTCACATCAGCCAAACTTAGGAACAGGCATTCCAGGCGGAATTGGCCGGAAGGACTGGGGAGACGGATAGCGAGTCGGAGCAAGCATAGTTTTATATATTTTTGCAAATATTATTTATTAATATCCCCTCGTTGCGAGAGCCACAGTAGCATCCAATGAGGCACTGAAATGGACGAGCAAAGAGCTCCAATAGCTTCTGTAGCTTTGGTAGCGTGTTACCAAGTGCTCCCAAAGTGCTACTAATCTCCGCGTGATGGCTATCAGGAGCTACCATATCTTGGTGCACGGCTACCAGGTGCTATGTAAAAGGGGACTTGTCTACCAGGTTACCACGGTTATTCGGGCTATGAAGCACGACGTACTCATCCCGTTTTTTCCTGATCTGAGTCGGCGGCCAACCAATTCGCTGGATATTCCCCTCGGTGAGGATCCCGCATAGAGTCATGGAGTCAGCCGAACAGTTCATCGACTGGGTCACTACTACACTGTTCAGTGCTTGGACCATGCTGTGTATAAAACTACTACTACTACTCATGGACAGTGTTGTGTATTAATGTGGCAAAACTGATGGTACCACAGGTGGCCGACGCATCGCCAGCACAGCATCTCGTCGACGTCAGCGCCACATCTAACACATATAAAATTGGGAGACCCGCGTTGCACTAAACAATGATTCTGAGCACCCTCCGTCCCCTCTTCCACCCCGCCCAGGAGTATACGCTATTGGGATCCCTGCTTTCTGAACATATTTGATGATACTCGTGCAGGAGTATATACAAAACCCGATCGTGCAGCGTGCCCAAGCGTTTCCCGAGGTTACGCCTCTGCCTTCTTGGGAAGACCCGCCGTTATAATGTTTTGGAACGAAAACGAGAAAGCGCATACCACTCAATCAGAAGATACGAGTGTGCATCCTGCAAGAAAGTCTTAACAAAATGCGCGCAGGGAGCCCTTTCGATTCGGGGCCAGGCCATGGAGGTCCTTTCTCGTTCAGGAGATTGACCTTTTTTTCACACAAGCCAAGCTTTCAAGCCCCACGAATACGGCTTGGCAGCGGAAGACCCACGTCTGCGTCTCCTGTGAAATGCAGGTACCCCATTCGATTCGGGAGTAGCCTTCAGCAAGCAATATTTTTGCGGGCTTTTCAGACGACGGACGCCCGAATTTGCCTGGTTTCTAACCTTTGGCGGTCTACCCTCACCAGAGTATTAAAATTGATCATCGTAAATTTGCTCTGGTCCCCGATTCGGTCGCGTTTGTGGCTCTTTGGTACAAATTCCCTAGCCTTACCACCAGGCTTTCGAACCCCATGAATATGGCCTGGTTGCGGATGGTCCGCGACTGCGTCTTAATCGATATCTACCAAACATATTCGTGCAGGCACCATTGACTAGGCTGACCACAGTTTTTTTCCGTCTCCCAACGCTGAACGCCACATTCCATCCCGCCTAGTGTGGTTGAATTTTCAGCACATTACACATTAATTTTCAGACCCCAGATGGGATGAAACATCCAAACCCTCCTCGGTGCCAGGGGCACGAACCAACCGTTGGAAAGAGGTGAATACGGCCTGGTTGCGGATCGCCCGCACCTGCGCCTCGTGATCGTGATCGTGAAAATGGCCAGGCAGTACGCAGGCGTCCCGTTCGACTCGACCCTGCTGCGAGTTTTTCGGTCTCCCGACGCTGAAAACAAGAGTTTCGCTCGCGCTTCTGACTTCTCCCACAAGGTGTTTTTTTTTTTTTTCTTTTTTGCCGGTCTACCCTCACAGCGCCGAATTGCAGGTGAGGGATGTGCGAGTAAGTCCACCTCCCACGTGGTCGTGTTTTCGACCCGGTCATTCCCGCGTGGCTCGCCAACACTGTCAGTTAGTTTTGCATTAGGACAATCCAAGGTTTCAAAAGCCATGAGTACGGCCTAGTTGCGGATGGCCCGCACCTACAACCCATCGAGCACTCTGAACATTGCGCAGGCATCCCGTTCGATTCGGGGCTAGGCCATAGTTGGGCCATTTTTTTTTTGGCTTACCGGACGACGGATGCGTGAACTTGCCGTTCTACCTTCCTCCACGGCCGGGAGAAAGCCGCACTAGAGTGGAGCGGGAGCACGAGCGAGGAAAAACGGAAACAGGTGCGAGCACAGGCGGGTGTGGAGCGGGAGTGGAGCCGCGAGCGAGAGAAACCAAAACCCAAACTTGTGAGCAGAGAGCAGGGAGCGAAAGCGGGATAAACGGCATTGCATGCGCACGCGGTACACATTACAAGTCAGTGAAGTAAGATGGTAATAAAGTAGGCTTAACAAGGTCCGTGTCCGTGTCCGTACATCTGTCCATTCGTCGATACCCCTCCTTCCTTCTATCCATTCATCACACCATTGTCGTGGTCTCATCGCATCAGCGCGCGGCCAGCGCATAGGCATGCAACAGCGAGCGGGGTGTTCACAACAACATCCCCAGCCCCACGGCGGCGACCACACCCACAAACGACGCGCTCAAAGCGCGGGCCCCGCCGGTGCTTGGGCTCGGGCTCGGCGCCGGGACGCTTTGGCTGGCGGGTGCGCCTCCGACTGCGCTCGATTTTGAGGCGGCGGGGGTGGACACAGCCGGCTTCGACGACACAGCGGGTGTCGAGACCGCGGGGGTGGAGACGGGGTCCGAGGCAGCGGGCGTCGAGACGGGGTCCGAGGCAGAGTCGGATGCGGGGTCAGACGCAGCGGGAGTCGAGACGGGATCCGAAGCGGGATCAGACGCGGGATCAGTGGGGTCCGCGCCGGCTGTAGAGGGGGCGTCGGTGCTGCATGGGTAGCACATAGCATGTTAGCAATCCGCACAGCGCAAGGAGGCCCGACAGACGACTCACGTAACGCTCGGGTCTTGCGCCACCCCCTGCGGGCAGTCGCTACTTCCCGCTCGAGAAGCTGCCGTTCGCGGGGAAATATGTGCAGAAGCCCGCGCCGCCTTCGTAAACGCAGGTGACGAACGTCGGGTCGTCCTCGGAGGGTGCGCTGGAGGTGAAGGGGACGCCGTTTTTGTCGGCGGGGGCGCATTGGATTTCGTCGCGGCGCTGGAGGCGGGGGGCGGCGGCGGCGAGGGAGGCGGCGGCGCAGAGGACAAGGGTGGTGGAGCGCATGACGGCGGGTGAAGTGAAAGAAAAACGTAGAAGAGCGGGGGGAAGAGAACAGCAAGAAAACAAGAGGCGGCTGGCGCAGACGTGTCGTTATAAGCAGACAAGAGATGAAGCAGGGCACAAAAGAGATTGACGTGTGGCTGTGTTGATCGATTGACACACCCGAAACGGGGTCCTGTCCCCGATCAACCCCGCGCGGCGACCTTGCGGTGTCGGGCTGTACGGCGCATGGACCCTGTGAAGCAGACTGGGAGCCATTACTGCGTTGGAGCTGGAGCTTGGAGCCCCTCACACCACCCACAAAGCCCGCCGCGGCCGCTGTCGCCGTCAATTTCCAAGCTGATTCGCATCGCCGCCCGCCGCAATGAAGACTCATAGATCGACGGATGTCTTGCGTGTGCCTTTTCTATGTTCATCCCCAGGCCAAGCGAAGTCAAGCCTACTGATGTCTGTCAGTCCACGCCAAGTACCGCACTCTGGTCTCTCCATCACCCATTCTGGCTAATATGCATTCGCCAAAGGACTGCCGATGCCGCCTTTTACACCTCTTGCGGCCTTCCACCTTCTTTTCGCGACATCACAGCATCCGGCTCTGATCCCACTGGAATAGTCCCTTCCGCATGGGCACGGCCCAGGGTAAACCGGAGAATCGGGCGGGGTGTACGTCTGCACCGGACAGAGACGGACGGAATGCACCATGATGCACGTCTCGCCATCCTCCGACACAGAGAGACGGGCGGACCGGGTTCAACTCCCGGCGCGGTCGAAACGAACGGTTGCACGCAGTATTTTTTTGGTGCTTCTTTAGTTCGATCCTTGTTTTTGACTGAAGTTCCGTCATGATTGTTTTTCAAGTACAACTAACGCTGACTTTGTTCCAGTTCAAGATGCCGCGACAACATCCATCCATCCAGCCGGCGATTCTAGATCTGCGGCTTATTTGAGGTGTTCCGAGTCGATAATCTTGCAAATAATCCAGCATGGTCTACGTTGACACCATCTCTAGATAGAAGACGGGGTTCGACTCCCGGCGCTCGAGAGCCTGTCTGCTGGTTCGTTCACAGTTCGAGGTTCTTTTGCTCGTGTTATTCCCGGCTCATGCATGAATTGTCCTAAAATCAAACAGTTGAACCGACAGGGAATGTTCATCCAAAGAATCGGCTTTGGTGCACGTCTCGCCAACCCCCGGCATAGAGAGACGGGACCGCGACTGGTTTCAACTCCCGGCGGCTGACATGAAAGGATTTGAGTCATTTTTGGTGCTTCCTCAGTTCGATCCTTGCCTTTGGCTGATCCCTCTGCTGAAGGTCCGTGCACAGTTCAGCTGTACATGTGCGCGATTGTTTTGCAATTACAGTTAGCTACCCTCGTTCCAGTTCAAGATGTCGTGACAGCATCCATCCGGTCACCGTCGGCGACTCTGCGACTTATGGGAGATAATCGTTCCGAGTCGATGTGTCTTACTTCCAGGTACATGGACCAAATAATTATTGCTATCGCTAACACCAGCTCATCTGGCCCCACAGAGTTGGGTGGACGACTGGGTTCGACTCCCGGTGCCTGGAATGAATGCTGAGTTTGGCAAATCCTTTTGTTTTCTCGTTCGATGGTCCTCCTCTTGGTCCAAGGTCATCGCGATTCGATCCAGCTTCATCCAATTTGACAGGGAATGGTCATTCCAACGCTTGCGGGTTATATTATATTCATTCAGCCCATCGCAGGGAATCGGGCGTGGTATGGCGGCGACCATGTCGTGCGAGCAAGAAGGGATGCTGTCAAGTGCGCCTGTTCCCAAGTTGGAGAAATGTGAGCATTCACAGATCTTTCAGCGTTCGCCACCCTCCGCAGCAGATTGATGACCTTTCGTATACGTCCAATCGCTTATTCGACCTGCGCTATGCATCCGCGCCATTCTCATTCCGTCGCGCTTTGACCTTGTTGTGAAATCTTGTGCGGCAATCACAACTTTGATCGAGTCCATACATTTCCCTGAACTCCCCCCACGCTCGCGTTTGATTTTGCGTGTCTGGCCGATTCCCAACAAACTGCACCTGCATTTATCTGAGTATGAGCACGATAATCATTGTGTTATTACATCGGTACTATTTATTCCCCACTGTTCTGTGCAATTAAAAGAACGGGGGCGGTGTACAAGGAAGTAAGTGTTAGTTGATCGCCATGCCGGCGGCCTGAGCGCCGGCGCCGGGGTCCGTCACACCGAACTGGGCGGCGCATCCTCCACAAGCAGATGGCTACGGGGCCGCGTCGGCATTAGTAGTGGTATTGTCCAGGGAAAAAAGAACTCACGAAGGGAGCGGTGCCCTTGGCGGCCGCGGCGAGGCACACGGTGTTGAACGATGTGTCTTAGGGAAAAAAGAAATCGATGTTAATTCAGTGTGGCTGGACAAGGAGCTCGAGACGCACCGGCTCCCAGCTGCTTAACGGCCGGCGCGCACGGAGGGAAGGACGGGCCGAGAGCGATGACACAGGCTATGAGAAATTGGAGTGAGGCACAGTAAAAGAGCAGGGTGCTGTGCGACGCACCCTTGACGTCACAAGCCGCACGCGGACCCTTGGCTTGGCCATTTTTATCCGTGGCAGGGGTAGCGGCAGTGCCTTGCCCGCCGGTGGCGGGTGCAGCGTTCCCAGTCGCGCCGTTTGTAGCCGTCCCGGATTTATTGCCAGGATCAGTTACGCCGAACTGGGCGGCGCAGGGAGCACACGCGGTGGGCTGTAGATGAAAGTTGAGGGCAGATACTGCTGTTGAGTGAAAATACTTACGAAGGCGGCGGTGCCCTTGGCCGCGGCCACAAGGCATGCGGTGTTCAATGGGGTGTCTGATTCATCGGTCAACAATTTTGGGCAGACATCAGTGGAACGGCTTACTGGCTCCCAGCTGCAAGGCCGCGGGGTCGCATGCCGTCGGGAAGGATGGCTGGAGAGCAATGACACAAGCTGAAATATATTCAGTAACAGATAACAGTGCGCATCTGCAGGGACGTCGACATACTCTTAACGTCGCATGTGGCCCGGTCAAAGATCGAGTTGAGCGGAGCGGCGGAGACACCGGCAGCCAAGATGGCGAGAAGGGCAACAAGAGTAGACCGCATTTCGGGGGAATGAGGGTAGATGAGATAGATGAGAGTGAAAATGTCAATTTATTTGAGAACGGCGATGAAAAGGCGAAGCAGATGGTGAATTGGTGAACAACTCCTCTCGCCAGCTCCTCCTTATATAGTTGAACCTCTGTTTGGCTTCTGTTAGGATCTATAACTCGAGGTGTAGGCACTCCTGCGAAAACAATATAACAAGCATACTGCGGCGCAGTCGAAGGCGCGAGAGGTCGGTATTAGGATTGAACGGGGCACCGTAGGTGCCATCAAGTTCACATAGCGATGTGATGTAAGAACGCGGTGCTTCTTGCACAAAAATACCTAAGGGATACTTTGAATTGCCCGCTGTTCACTGTACGGGGCCGAGGGAGTTGCCAGTATGAGACTGACAAGCATGTAACCCCACCGTCCACCTGGGGGCAAACCTAGCACCAAAACAATAAACATCCTCTCTGCTTGTTTCCATTTATGACCTGCGTTCGATATGCGGTTCATCGCGCTTCATACTGCGTTGCGGTCCTGTGCGCGCTGTCTCGCCACCCGCAACGTGCTTGAATTACCTTTTCAAGAAAGTGACTGGCTGGAGACGATCAAAATTACTTACCTTCGGACTTATTAACTCACGCGAGGCGAGGGCAGTGAGAGGCGGTGCCGGCGGTGCAATATAATACTTGCTTCTCGTGCCCCAATTTAGATCAAGGAGGCATCAAGAGCCGGCGGTCGGGTCATAGGCAAATGTTACCTCTCGTATCACTTTTCACTGGGCGAGTAGCGAGGAGCAGCTTCGTCAGTCTCCCTCCCATCCTATACTGAATCCGATCCGACGGTTCGAGGTTACACCAACGCATCCGCGCTAGCCCGGAAATCACCTGCTTGGGCCTGATTCTACTTCTCCTCGGCGTTCGCACGTATTCTGGCTCTCCTTGCTCCTCATTCGATCTTCATCCTTTTGCGCCTCATTCGATCTTCACCCTTTTGCTCTCATTCCCTGTCCCCCTCGGCCTGAGCTGTTCCTGGGTTTTGTAGTCTGAACAAGAGCGTGGCCTTCGCGGCCCACCACTCCGGTTGAGAGATGGGCGCCTGTCCCGAAGTGTAAAGCTGACAAGAACCACCTATGGTCTTCTGAGGGTCGCGAAATTAAAGTACGGGAATAAAACATCGATCTCATCTATCTATGCAGCTGATTGAATCCTTGTAGGACGTGTACTAAATCGGCGCTGCGACGAGTTGACTCATTGGTAAGCCCACTTGTGAATGGTGCACTTCGACTAATTGCCAATCCGCCTCTGCTAGGATTTCCTGGAACCCGTCGAGTGTCCGTTCAACACCGCCCAGCAGGATTTGCATCTGTACGAACCAAACCATTGGTCAAAAATAACGGCAAGTCCACAAGAACACTCACACTCAGATCGTACAGATACGAATCCGCCATCCCAGGTCCCCAATTCGGGAGCAAGGGCGCTTTTGCTGTGGGCCGGGACGTACCCCGGATATTGTCCGTCTTGGAACCCACCCGCGACGCCAAGGGAAGGATCCTCTCCCCGATGACCAGGCGCGTGGATGGAAGAGCCGCAGAACGCAGGCTCCGCAATATAACCACAGCCTGTGCATCTGGCCAGTTATGAAGAATCCCTCTCAGCAGGAAAACTGCCGCGTCTTTCACGAGCTGAGGTGCGAAGAAGTCATGAACTGTGCGGGATATTGAGTGATGCGTATACAGGTTTCCGGCGAGTTTTACCCTGGAATTCGGCCAATCCTTTTTCAAGATGCTCCGGAAAGGTCTCTTTCCAGTGCTGTTCTGATATCAGACGGAGTACTGAGAATGCTGCACGATGTCTTACCGCCTTCGATATCTCGATGGCCTGGCCCAGATCCTGATTGACCGCGCGCAGGTGCGGATAGCGTTTCACAATCATCAAAGACACATGACCAATTCCTCCTCCGACGTCGACGACCCTGCCGCCAGAGGGCAACTTACTCCAGTCGAACCCTACGTTACCGTTACATTAACAATAAACCCACGGACAAAAGACTAGAATCACCCTGCAATATATTCTCCGCCGGCTCGGCGCCTGTCATCGCGACGGAAAACCGGTCTGCAGGAAGACGATTCTGGGGCTCCTGCATCCACGTGTAGAGCGACTCAGTCGTCCCGAATGCGATGTTGAACGCGAGCTTCGAGTCCGCGCCGAGGGTTGTCGTCATTGCTTCCAGCAGATACGCTGCGCTCTTAGCGCCGAGGTCTGCCCTGGTCGCAGATGGAATTAAATATCGATATTTACTCAAATGAAATTGCAGAACATACGAATGTTCCGCCATCGCCGCGACTCCGGAGGACCCGGTCAACCTGTCTGCTGGGCTTCAAACTCTTAGCACCTGTCGGGAACCTGCGAATAGTTTGCAAAAGGGACAGACATACTTCGACCGAAGGGCGCTCGTCGACTTCCCTTTGTCCAACACCGAGGATAATCGATTATTGGCAAAGACCCCAGGAGCAACTTCTTGGAAAACATGGTGCGTCGCCAGAAGGCGCAGAATTCTGGCTGCATTACGCTCAGACCAAAGTCTATCCATGGGCAGGACGGGTTTCTCTCACCCATGATCCCGGCGTCAACCTTGCACACAGCCGCGATGTCAGCAGCATTCGCGCCCTGGAGAGAAGTTTTTGTACAGGTCAACCCCCCGCGCGGCGACTCAATCACCTTGGTTCCAGCCTCGCGCAGCAGTTCAACCACATCCAGTTCCGATGCGGCGCGTAGGCAGGACGAGAGAAGGAACTGCGCAAAGCTGTCATTCAGTAATGCTGCAGAGATATTTTCTGCATGCCCTCACCGATTTCGACATATTCACGGCACCCCTCCTGGGATCGCATACTGTTGCGCTGAGCTGTGCGGCGGCAGCCATAATGTTTTTGGTCGCCGACGATACCCTCGCGTCCTTCAGAAGCGCCTCGGCGGGATCATTCTGGTCGAATGGCTGATCGATGGACGGCAATGCTTTTCCTGAGGCTTCATAGGTGCGTTCGATGTCGTCCACTGCGTCGGAGATGATGTTGGAGAGCTGGCGGAGCGTTGAGATGGGATGCATCGGTGAGAAGGGCAGGTGATAGGTGAACGCGGAGACTGACAGAACAGGCTATTTAAGACAACCACATGATCGGAGCTCAAAGTGAAGACCGGGCAAAAAGGTGAGTGCTTCCAAGAATAATTCATTCACGTATCAAAAATGATAAACGCGTTTCCGTCCGCAACTATCCACTTAAAAGTCCGGATTGTGCTAGCCCAGCGAGGCCCAACGCAACCCCAACGTGAGACTTGTTTCCCCTTACACGAAATGCGGGCAGTGATTGTTTCGATGATCTACACCTACCTCATTGCAGAAGGTCTTCTTGTCTTGGCCATCCCGATTTCCTTAGTTCTTCCATACAGTCGGACACGGGATGTGGATGGCGATCCAAATTTAAAAGTACGTTGGAGGGTCTCTGCTGATACTGGGGGGAACCCGACTGGGGAAACTTCGAGTTAAAAGCGGCGTAGCGTAAGTTCCACCCCCTATCATTCGATGGTACCGAATTTATGAGGGTGAGCGTGACAATCCCGCAGCTGACCATTAGTATATGTACGGCTGCTCGGTCGCTTCGCGGCCTCGCATCCCCTTAGGCTCTGGTGTGAACTGGAACTGTAACAGAGATGGATTGTGCCGGCAAAATCTAATCAAAATAAATTCAACTCAGGGAGCATTCAAGACGACCCATTTACTGTACTTGCCGAGGCTGCACACGTTGAGTGATGATGTGATTTTACACGGCCGCGGCAGGCACGGCATGAGTGGAAACAGAGAGCTCGACGAAAAAGGTTAGAGCTGATGGCGGAGTTTGAAAAGGCTTCGGACACCCGTAATTTTAAAAAGAGGGTGAGGTGATGATGTTCTAAAAGCGGAGTTTGAAAAGGCTTCAGACGGACGGACAGAGGCCGTAATTTTAAGAGAGTGACAAGCGGTTGCTCGGCCGCTTCGCGGCCTCGCATCCTTCCGACATCCAATATTTTAGCTTAATTGTTAAGTGAAAGGTTCTTTTCTTATCAATTACGCTAAAAGGTAAACCGTACAAGATTGACCGTCGCTTCGCTCCGGTATCCAAGATCTCCGGGGAGAATCGACACGCAATGAAGGACACCCATACAAATGTTTAATGGTGCTTCATACGGGATATTCATGTTGAAATAGAAAGCAATATTTATTGAACAGAATAAAAAGATGCAGAACGAACCATAAATACGAATGCTACCAAATCTGTTCACCTGTCGACGCCAAGAGGGCGGAATTAAATCGTTTGAACATCGAAAAAGGAGAGGAATGATTGATAGTAAAGAGACTGCGGCCGGCGGAAAAAATTCGCTAGCAAACCTTTCCCGCAGTCTGAAGAGCGCCAGATGGTGAAAACAACCACTAAACACAGAGCAAAGAAGTGACGGAAAGAATCAGACAGATGGTTTGAAGTACAAAATGGAATTGATACCCAGTGTGATCCTTGCCAAGAATCCTGATTGGACCACGACAAAAGAGCTGCACTAACTTGAACACGGCTGCAGTATAGACGCCAATCTTGTTTCAACCTGGGTTGATCCACGTTTCCAACGAAAGCCTTAGTTAAGGAAGCCATAAAATTGCTGTGCCACCATAAGAGGCCCAAGCTTAGCAGGACTTCAGCAGCAGTTGTGATTTGACCATTGAATTCAAGTCCGAAAGATAGCCAGCAGGAGGCAGAGGTGAAATCGGGTAGTAATTATGTTTTGAAGTATATTGTAGGGTAGGGAACTGAGGACGTGGAAAGTGGGTAGAGGATTCGCAGTCGAACAAAAATAAGCACCCTCTTTGTATGTCCACGACCGGCAGGACTACGTGGCCCACCGGCTTGATAAGAATCGCATAGAGCTGCGCCGTAGCCAGCAGCGACTGCATACTGTCAAGGAAAGACTGTGCGCAGGTCAGGTGGTCGCCTACAAATAAGAAGCCACTGTCGGATAGCATAGAAATTGAGGATAGAAGGGGTTAGTCCGAGAGCAAGAGCTGAGGGAACACAAAAGCAGAAGGGATATATGGGGAAGTAGCACAGCCGAATGAGCAAAATCTTAAAGAACGGTTAATATTGAATAGTTTTACCTGAGTTGGTGAGCAGGAGAACTGGAGATGGTGTGAACCCGCCATTGACACGACAGAGAATCCTTGCCATGAATTGCCTGGGTCCTACATTCTCGCATCAAATGACACATCCATATGGATACAGACACGTCTTAGCGGCACGGGACTCTCATGACGCCACCATGTGACCTTCTCACGATTGGAACCCAGCCTCGGATTCTAAATGCCGCAGACTCGGGGAGTCTGCGCCACGGGATACAGAAGACATTAGGGACTAGGAACCCATACAGACGGATCCTAGTCCCCGGACGCACCAATGGCTGACACAGAAGCATACACGAAGTACATGACTGGTTGCAAACCGATCGGGGTTTGAACCACTGGATACGATGACATTCAGGACTAGTAAACCCGAACATTGGGTCTCCTAGGTCCTCTGATGCCACGGAAACCGACACAGAGGAGTACAGGAGTATCAGCATTAGCACTCCTTAAGGCTGTGGTACAGGAACTGATCGCGATTGACCGCAATCACTTTAATTTATTAGAAGCCTTTATAAGCTCAGTAGAATCTCCATGTACAGTAGATTCTACCTCGTCTAATCTCAGGCTTCTACCTTGGCTTGAAATAGGCATTGTCTCCACCCTCCCCTGCTTCCTTCACATCGTACTACGGGTTGTATCCATGCCCCGGGTTTATCCTGGTTGGGGTTCTCGCTGAGTTACTCGCTGTTTAGCCAAGCCAGAGGCTGTTGCTGACAATCCTCTTCCAAAATTTAATTCTCGATGAATGAACAGTTTAATGGTGGCCAGAAAGAAAAAAAGGCAAACCATGCATTTTGCGTGAGTGTTAGCAGATGTATAGGACTTGACTGAGGCCACTTTGAATACGGTGTTGCTGTGGTGCAGGCATAGCCGATCCGTGGCCACAGCATGGGATCAAAGCCAGAGATGGATGAAAGGGGAAAGCTCGGCGGAAAGATGCTGTTGGCAGAGTTTGAAAAGGCTTCAGACAGGCTTAATTTTATAAAGAGAGTGATAAATAGGGTGACTCGGGTGACTCAAATCCCGGCCTTTTGATGACCATCCCTTACGACGGTTAATCTCATCGAAATCTCAATGAAATCTCAAAAAAAGGTCAGCCTCATCAACATGCATCAACACCTCAGAGCACTTAGTCTCCCCTAGGCAGATGCTTCAACAAATTTGAGCTTGTACCTCGCTTTTTGAAGTCTGCTGTTTACCATGGGAGTTGGATCGCAGTAAAGGCTTATTATGTAATTTTAGGTAATCAGATTCCGATTTTCTTCCTGCTGCATGGGAACCACCAATTTTGACAAGACTTTTTGGGGGATGATGTCCTCTGCTGTGTTCCAAACATTGTACCGCATCAGAATTTTTAAATATGAGGTCTAATGCACTTACTAGAACAAGCTGTTTTGGCTTGCAGGTGCCACCTGATTGATGGATTGAACTTTGGCTGAGACGCAAAATCAGTTAAGACTTGCCTAAAAAAATGGGAAAAAAATAAGAGAGTGTTTAGTACTTGAGAAAATGTTCCTGGACACAGAATAGTCCATATTCATAGGGTGTATACGGAGGAAACACAAAAATGATGGAAAGTGCAGCCAATAATTTGGTAATAAGGTTTTACTACGATCCGAGCCCCGTGGTAAACAACAGACTACAGAGCGCTACCTCTCGGTTAATCTGATGGTCACAAATCACTTTTGAGTCATAAGTCAGGATAAGGGCTTTTTTGAGCCCTATATAATAGCCTCAACTCAACCTGTGCATACATTACCAATATTGGATTTGGAATGCAGCCTGAGGGGGGTCCCTTTGAATTATAAGTGAATACAACATAAACTGCCACTTCGCTCCACCAGATAGAATACAACTGTTTCAAAAATAGTATACGGGTTTTGATGCTGTGGTGTTGATTCGTTTTTGCTGACATTTGTTTGCAACTGCATCTCTGGCTTCTTCTTGAAAACAACTCTTGGGCTCTCAAAACTTTGGCTTGCACTTCCTTGGGTCTTGCCCTCTATTTATTCAAAATAACCCCTGAAAACAAGCCAACAGTCAACGAGAGAGAGGCAAAACACAATTTTTCACACATGGAGCTGGGATTAACCGAGCTTAGCTGATGATGTGGCCGCAAACAGCGGTAAGCACAAATGAAGGAGCACCACTCCATCAAAACCCGTATACTATTTTTGAAACGGCTGTAAGGGAAGAGAATTTAATTCCAGCTATGTGGAGTCCACACCCCCTGAAATACAACACAATGAAGGTAGCTGTACAAGTCTATTTTCTCACCTGTTTTCTGTTTTGCTTACATGGGTGGCAGCCTCATAAAAGAAAGATAAAAAGCACAAGGAAGCTGGAAGAGTGTGGTTGCGAGATGAATAAAAGTTGCAGGCAGGAATGTAGAGGTTGACTGGTTGGGAGTGTCAAGGGGAGGGGGGGGGCATCAGATGTCGCAGGGTCTTGGGTTGATTTTTGGGGTTTCTGCCGTCGTTGTGGTGGTATGCGACCTGGAGGGGGATGGGAGAGTGAATGGTAGCGCATTTTTAATCTGTAGTTGGAAGGATGGAGTAAGGAGCAACAGATGGTGAAACAAAAATGGAGCTAACGAGAACGCAGAAAGATCAACTGTACATCTCCATTGAACAAGAGAAATAAATTTGCCGGAAAGAAGGAAATTCAACCGAAACATCTTGCAGCAACATTGCCGAAGATATGGATTTTACAGTTGAATCCGAAGCAGAAGGAGCACACCGTGAACAGAACCAAAGCCAACAGTTGACCAGCTGGAAATCCAAACAGATGTTCATGAGAGAATGCAAACAGGCATCATTACTGCCAGGAGAATGATGTTTTATAGAGGCTTGGGTGATACGGCCTCAGTGAGAAAATTGTGGTACAGTGTGAATTTTTGGATAGGGATAACCATGGCACAGTGGGAATTCTGATGTAAGAGGCTGTGTGCATCTGCAGACTGCGGTAATTATCAAAATCAGCTGAGACCACAGGGATAGCTGTAGTGTGCAAATGAGGCAGGAATGCATGACTGGCAGAAGTAGAGCAGAGGTAAAGCCAACAGAGATAGTCATACATGGGAAAGTAGCACAGCTGAACAAGCAAAATCTTAACCCCTTATAAGCCTTTATAAACATGCTGGCTTGCCTAAGGTATACACCAGCCACATGCTGCCAATATCCTGTCACATGTCCAAATTGGGAAAAATGGATAGGAATAAATCAGCCACTCTAAGCAGGCTAATAAAAAATCCGGCTCCTCAGATTTGTAGGCAAAGGTATCTTCCATCCCAGAAAAAAAATGTGGGCCTCAGAGGTTTCCTTTTGGCTGACAAGATGCACCTACAGAATTGGAGGGAAGTGGCTGATGGTATCTTCAGAAAGATCCCATCATTTCTGGATGAAATTCTTTGGAATTGTATCTAGATATTTGGCACTCAATCTCTCCTCAAATGGACACTCACACCCTCAAGCAGAAGACTAGCACCACAATTTGTAGGAGCCAAATTTAGCAAATCTCTGGAAATAATTATCTAATTGATTTTCTCAGTGTTTATCACCATATAAAGACAGTCACATCACACGTAGGGGGGTGTGTGATTGGCATATACCTTATAAGGTTCAGAAAACCCCTATCTTGGCTTATAACTCAAAACAGATTTTTGCGCCAACAGAACCTGACCAAAATCTAACCCAAAGCAAAAGATGTTTTAACCAGAAGTTAATACACTCTATTACTTTCCCATGCAGGAACCTCACCTTTTGACCATGTTATTCAGATGGAAGAGGTCACTTAAGCAGGGGTCACAAAGCTGCAGTCCACCTGCAATATAACCATGGCTCTCTCTGTATAAGGTTCCAGCTCATAGTATGACCCCACCTCTTCCTCACACAAGGTGGTTGCTGCTTTGATTACATCAGTCCAGATATATCTGTCATTGTTATCCACTTCTGGTGCCTCATACAGTTTTCCCCAATTGGCAGCTACACTTTCCCACTCCAACTTGGCTTTCTTGTACAAGGTCATTGCCTCCTGCAAAGTTGCTCACAACTGCTGACAGTGCTTGCAAAAAATCTGGAACAACCCTGCTGGGAGGTGCTTTATAGATCAGTTTGAGATCTGCATGGTTGGTGCGAACAACTGTCCTGCCATCACTTGGAACTGATGAACATAGCTTTGCAGGCCGTTGATGTCAGTAATCCCTATGGGTTTTTTGTGAACCTTCTTAACAAATTTCTCTAGGGCTCTGATGGATCCCTTCTCCAATTCCCTGAATTTGGGATAACTTTCTCAGATCCTTGCTCTGAACTCCTGCCAAGAGCTGTTCAGCAACTCATTTAGTATCACTTTCCACTCTTGTTTTGTTTTGTGATCACTGATTGATGTGCTCAGAATCTATATAAGAAACACAAAATAACAACCACTTGACTCGTGATCGGCATGGGAACGGTCCCAAGACTGGAGAAACAACCAATAAGCAAATCAAACAGCCCAATCTGCATGTTTCAGAGATCCCAATGAGTTACAGTCCCTAGTACAGGGCCTTGTAAAGGTTTGTAGGAAGAAGTTTTATATCTCAACAAGAGGTGAAGAGCAAATGTGAGTAATACATGTTTCTAGACACATGAAAACATAGTCTCCAAGAAAGATTTAGATTGGAGAGTTTGCAGTGAACCACCAGGAGCTACCTGGTGTCTCTTCTGGCATGCGGTGGGGGTGGCTCTCCTGTTGAGTATAAATGTGTATAACATATTCAGGGATGATGTTATACCTGATCCACTCACAAGCCACTGGGGAGCCACCACACCTAGAATTTGGTATGGAGCCACCTGCCTCCACATGCCTGATGAGTCACCAGGTGGCACCCGGTGGCTCACCGCAAACTCTCTATTTACAGCTTCACAGTGTTGTGTGTGTAGACCACTAGGTGGCCCAAGAGCAGGTTTAAATTCCTGTAGACTCAAATAAGGCCCTAGTTTCAGTAGGCCCAATATGTTCTCAGATGTTTCCCTAGAAGGTACTGTCTGAGCCCCGTACAGCAGTCACATTTCCAGAGTTTTCTCAAGATGGTACTTTCTGAAACCTACTCTGCAACAATAATGTTTCTTTCAACAGAGTCCCTTTAACAATTTCCAATCCCACTCCAACAGATTCACAGAGCTCTAACAGTTTCCAGACCAGGTCCAAGTGTGTTTCCAGAATAATATATGATCCAGAAACAAATAAGATTTCGACTAATAATGCTACTCTGTAAGAGTACATTTGCCGGAAATTTCGGACCGTGTTATGTGTGATGTTACTGTGACAGAAAGTTGGGGTGAACCTCTCCACGGCGGCTGGCCGATAACATTTACAAACAACATAGCCACATTTGTAAGCAATTCTCGAGAAATTCACCATGGTGTCTTCAACATCTTAGGAATATTGATCTGCTGAACCCAGAGAGTCATGAAAGTGTATTCAAGCAACAGCGGTTGGCACGATACACTGCCCCAAGGGTCAAACCATCCCCTCTTAACCACGGTCAACACTATCCGTCCAGTTTCCTAACCACCCTTCCCATAAGCACCCAACGTATAGAGCCGGACTACGCACCATGCCACGGCAACCGAGCCGTTCAAGTTGGTCTGGCTGGTGTTGCGGTTTCTTCTGCAGGTCAATTGTAATCCCGGCATTGATTACTCTAATCTGGGGAGCAAAAAACACCATGGAGGAAAGCATAACCACCCAGCGCATATTGCGTTCCAGAATCACCAACAATACACCGATCTCCGGGTTCTACGGCCCAGGCGCATGGTTGGCCTGGCTCATTACGCTCGGAATGACGCACGGCCATATGATCGTGGCTTTTCTAAAGGAGGAGGACCAAGCGGCTGAATGGGATTACGATCTCATTGGTGCCGGAGGCTACATTATCGTGGCCTCGATCGATCTTGCTGTCAAGTCGCAGGCAATTTCTCAGCTCAGCGCAGCAGCGAGCGAATCCCCACTATTGCCAGCGCTGATTTGTGCCGAGCGCGCCGTATCCATTGGCATTGGATCTTCCTTATTCACCGTGGTCACCAGCTTCAGTGGCGGGTCCTCAGGCCTCCGCAGGGCCGGAACTGCCACAATCCCACTTCTTTTTGCCCTTGTCGCCGCAGTCTTTTCGCTCCTTGCACATGATGCCATTTCCCAGACGACACCTGTTCTTTGGTGTCGGCTGCACAATGGCATTCGCCTGAGAGGCGGCGAGATACCCTTCACCGCTATAGACTACCCAGCTTGGATGCTCCGTGGGATGCCATCTTGGACCCAGCTCTATTTTATTCGAAACTACTGGATATCGGGTGGGGGTCTGAGTGGTGTGGTCGCTGTTGTTGCATCCGTGGCGAGCCTTATACAGCGACGCAACCTGCTCCACGCGTTGCGGTCCGCCAGGTATGGGGTAATCGTGTTCGGGTTGTTGGTGGCACTCCCTCTGCTTGGACCAGCTCTCGGTTTAGGGGTGTGGTTGAGCTTGGGTGTCCTACGTTGGGTCCCAATTCATATTCTCGCATTTTTCCCACAGCTTGGATATTTCCCTGTTACCGGAATATCTCTTTCGGAGATGGACCAGATCACAGTGTTCCTCGGTGTTGCGTTCATAGCGGGATTTAGGAGCTTCCGCCACATTCTCGATGCCGCATATTCCCCGGTTGATTCTCCCCTCTCGCTGCAACATGAGAGTCCCCTACTTCCTATGGATGAAGCCCCTAAACCCAGTAGTTCTCTACGTACCCCACAGCGACGGTCCACCCACTAGCATAGGAGCTCGTAATCTCACTATCCAATGGAGTGTATGCTTTAATGCTTAAATCAACTAAATATTCATGGTGGGAATATTAATGGTTGTACCGCCTGACTTAGAAGACGTCTTTTCCGAGGTATTTTGTCGCCAAGCCAACCCGGCCTTTATTCTCATCCTTCATTTCTTACGAGAAGAACGCCCATGAGTCGACGGAATTGACTCCACATCGGTATTCTAGATTTTATGAGGAGCGATTGCCAAAATCACACTTAAGTCAAGTTTTTGTATTCACCCACACCCTTCTTAATGCCGTCGCCGAACAATTTGGGTTACGCCTTCAGAAGAGTGAGAATCGTCGACTGCATATTTTATTGGATGGAAAACTTTTATTTGTGATAGGAGTGTTGAAGGAGATGCTCGGTCAGTGATTTTAGGCTCAGAAGCCGCGTAGAATAAAGTATGATATAACTTCCCGGCTTAGAAGTCGTGCAGTACCGCCGTGTTCAACAAAGGAGCAGATGACTGCGCGCTTGCACAGCGATGCCGAGGCCGTTTGTGAGAGCAAAGCCTCAGTCTGTTTCAATTCTAACACATATCCTATACTGTACTAAGTGTTCAGTCACGCGTCACACCCAAGATTTTTTGATGTGTGCAAAAATCATCTTAATTCAAAAGAAAAATTTTCGGACTTCTCGGATGAGAAATTACATAATTTTGATGAACACTTCGAAATAGTACAGTACACGGTTATATACGAATCAGCGAGCAGGCCATCCGACAGACTGGATAGTTTACAAAAACAGCCATTTGATCGCAGTAGCCGCCCAAAGGTTCTCCTCGAGGGAGCAACGTGCCTCCAGCGGAAAATAACGGTCATCATGAATCATCAATCTCGACGGCACCACCGCACATCTACGCGTGTCCGTTGTCGGCGTCCTGAAACGAACGCAGCGAAGGGAACGACGAACAGCCGAACGAGGACTGATGCAAACTCGCAAGTAAGACCAATTTTCGAAAGAGGACAAGAAGGAGGAAGTATGAAGGAAGGTCGTCGTAGAAGCAAACAGAGGAAGGAACAAATGAACCGAGAACGCGCACGGTATATCTAGGCACGTCGGGATGGGGGTCGAATGCGCCGTGTGCATGAGCAGTGAAGCGGAAGATGGCGAGGCTAGGGGCAGAAATAATACAAGCCAGATGGCGGTATGACAGCACCGGAAACAAATGAAACTCCAACGGTTTCGGGCAGAAATCACAGGACGATGAATGGCGGCAGCGCGATACCCGCACCTTGGCTCTGACTTGGGGGCAACATACTGGAAGCTCGCGTGTGTGTACAAGTAGATGAAACACGACTGCGGGGGGTATGGATGTGAGTTAAAAAACAGATATCAGTCGCATGGCGAAGTAGGAATTCGGAAAGAGAAATCAAGGCATGCAAAGATACAACCACCGCTACACCTGCGTGCCTACGGTAACCCTAACTCTAGCGAGCGCTAAGGTTGGCGTCTACTGAACTATTTCATTCAAATCGACAGGGGGGGGTGACGTGTGACCGGATTTACATATTCGACATTTCGACAGCGGCTGGATTTTTGCGTGACACCCCCAAAAATTTCGACAGTTTTGAGGCTTTTTTGTGCTCCTAGGGGGGGGGGGGGGGAGGGGAAGGATACTCGTGACAGTTTGGAGGTTCGACAAACCCTTCCGTGACGCGTGACCTCGACCAATATTCGACATCGACAGAGGGGTCCGTGACCCGTGACTGTCGATTTGAACGAAATAATTCAGTATATGGCGCGCACACGCCAAAGAGCTCTCCGAATCTCCGGAGGCGACGCACACACCGGTCGGTATCATCACCATGTCATCAGACCACCTCGGCAGTGCAAAGGCTCTCGAGAAGGACGGGCCTCGCTCCGCCTACAAGTTACAGTGCCTCGACACTTGACGCCACCCGCAGCACAACTGCGCAGAAAATCACCTGGCAGAGCCACAGGTCGCGGCGTCCCCCCGGATGGATCGCCCGCGAATCCCACGAAATAGAAAAACGAACAAGATAACCCTCCGCTTCCCTCCGGTAATCAAGAGCGCAAGATGAAAGAGCCGTAAACTGTGCAGGTAACAAAATTCATAACTCTTAGCGGAAGACACCGGTTGAGAAGAGGAATTTAACCTCATGCCGGGGGAGATTAATATTTCCATCGGATTGTTTCGGGATGAAATTTATTATTTGGTTGGCATGGTATAATTACTATGGATGTGAGAATATAGAAGGTACTGTTGAATTTCATTCAATTCGGCACGGGTTGTGACCCGTGACCCAAAATACCGATTCGGCACTTCGGCAACCAACGAATTTTGGCGTGACACCTCCAAAAATTCGGCATTCACGACGAAAAATTACGAAAATTCTGCCTTTTTTGCACCTCCAAGGGAGATTTGGGCCCAGTGTCACGCATTTTACATTCGGCACTTGGCGCCGTGACCCGTGACCGAGACCAAAATTCATCGCGGCACAGGGGGTGCGTGACGCGTGACCGCCGAATTGAATGAAATTCCACAGTATTCCAGTACTACAAAGTGCCGCGTTCGGACATCTTAAACGGGGGTTGACTGGGCAGTACCGCGGGCAAGCAACATCAATAATCCCAGTCTAGAAAAGAATCCACCAACAGCTTGAAGAGTAAATGAGATCAATCCTCCCGGCAATCCCAGGCACAGAACAGGGAAATTTGAGACGAGCGATATTGAAAGAAGCACAGAATCACTTTGAGAGATGGTGCCACCGATATAGCCCAGGAAAAAAACAGCAGATTTGAGTCGAAGCCCAGTACCCAGCAGACAGAATGTTTGAAAAATCAGATCGGGGCCAGAATTAATATTGAGGACGAGCGAACTGGGCAAAGAATGAGATCCAACGACAGGAGGCCACATTTGTATATGTCAAGAGTTTGCCGGAAGGGTTACGTGGCTTCACGGCTGCATGGCTGCGCCATAGACAGAAGCGACTACGATCTGCTGTGTCATGTCAAGGAAGGACTGCGTGCAGATCGGCTGTTCCAGTGCAAATAAAAAGGCCGATTTGAGAAGCAAAGGCAGTGGAGCACAGAAGGGGTTAATCGAAGAGCGAGAGCAGAGGAAAAACAGAAGGAGAATGGTTACACGGGGATATAGTACAGCCGAACAAGCAAAGTCTTAGAGAATGGTTATTTAATAATCACCCAGCCCAGTGTAATCTGCTCTCGCCCCACCGTGCCTGGTCCATCGTACACGTATCGCCCTTTATTGCTCTTCATGTGCTGCTTCGGGGATGAGCAACGCCGGGACGACGTTACGTGGCTGGGCGCCGAGGCTGCTGGGGGTCAGAGCCTGAGATGCGCATCAGCAACAAAGGAATGAAGCAGACGGGGATGATAAAGGTATGTGGAGGCCGCAGCATGAGGAGGAAGGGGGGGGGGATGAGGAAGAGGAAGAGAGGGCTCAGAGGATCGGGAGATGATGGACAGATAGTGGATTAGAGTGTGAGATGGAGAAGAGACCAGCACCGACGCATAGTAAAACCTGACTCACCCTTCACGACCACCATCCCAAGCAGCCCCACGTCTCCAAATTCCGCGCCGTATTCACGCTTGCGAGAGCGAGGAGACCGTCGGCCGCACCTCATCCTCTCTCACATCCGCCTCGGTCGCTACATGTTTCGTATTCCGCGCAGAATCCGCCTGCCGCGCCCATCCGCGCATGCCGGACGCAGATCCGCCCGCGGTGAGCCCGGCGTGCTGTACCACACCGTGCTCATAGCGGGCTCCGTCGCGGTCGCGCAGCTGAGCACCACCTGCGCGCCGACGCCCGCGAGGTTGCCGCTCGCGACCTTCCTTTTCTGCGTCTGCGTACGCCGAGTTGGGCGGAAACACGGGAGGCCGTACCACGGATGCTGGGACTGCGGGCGGTAAGGGCGGGCCCGATACGCGGCGGATGATCCGTTGGGTGTGGTGGTGGCCTGACAAGTGCCGCGCCAAGTACGGGGTAGGCGATGGTCCCGTCCCGCACGAGCGGGAGGATGAGGACGGAGCCCGTCTATTCGACCTGAAAAGTTGAGTTATAATGTCATAGAAAGTGGGGGAGGAATAACGAGAGGGAGACGAGAGGACGGGGGGAGCGGATGAAGGGATGAGCGCCACGTCGCCATCAGGCACGCGCGCATTAAAGGCGGGGGAGGGAGAACGTGGATGCGCTGCCGGTCTCCCATTAACCCGATCCTCGGCATGGGGTCCATCCTCCCATCCGCATATCCTATCCGCACCCTCCCCAAAGAAGAATGAATCAAAAAGGACACTCACTATCCGCCGTACTCGGCCTCTCATCCCCGCGCTCAGGTCGTCCTGTCCTTGTTCCTGTCGTGCTCCGTGGCCGTACGGAGGGGGGAGGGCATACCGGGGCCGGTGTAGAATACCGTCGTGTTTGGTCTGCGCAGAGGAAGGCGGAACTGCGTATTCCCAGAGAGCCAGCAGCGAGGTTCCTAATTTGGCGCCGAATATCGAAATTGGCGGATATCCGGACACCGAAAGGAACGAGAGGAACGCGTACCATTCCTCATCCTTTCTCCGTTCTCCGGCTCCTAGTCGCTCGAAGGCACGGAGGGCGAGCGCAGGGGAAGGGCTCCGGCGTGGGGGTTCGGTGTACCGACGAGTTGGCGTCACTGCCGTTGCTCGTAGACGGGAGGTCGAAGCGCTGGTGAGGTGGAGCAGTGCGGGGGTGCTTGAAGGCGTCGTAAATGTACTTGGAATAACTCGGGCTCGCGGTTGTGTACATCGACCCGCTCCGCGTGTAGCTCGACGGACGCCCATTTCACCACATGAATGCTCGACGTCTGCACAGACGCCGTCGGGGGAAACGACACCCGCACGCTCCATGCCGCACCCGAAATTGGCCCTCACTGCCTCGGGCGCTGCCACCGACGAAGTCTAAGGAGCCAAAGAAACAGGCATCGGCGCCGCCGACAGATTGGGACGCGGTAGGAGGTGTCGGTCCTGTTTTTTCCTTCCGCATCCAATCTTCCTCTGACAAAGACCGACGAGCAAAAGCCGACGCGGGAGGCGACGCCACACGCGCGCGGTCGTACTTTTCGCTCGCGTCCTGCACCGCCGCCGTGTCGGTGTGCGGTGTATTTGAATTCGTATTCGTAGGCTGTTGCTGCTGGGCGCTGCAGACGCGTCAGCGATTTGAATGACGAAAAACAGGACAATGGGAGGCGCGTCATGGGGAAAGGAGGGACAAGAGCAAGGATGAGACGACGGGAGAGAGCACTAACATCATAAACACGGGCATTTCGTTTGCAATAGCGCTCGTACCGCTCCCCGAGAGCCGCCGTCAGTCTTCCGAGGTTATCTAGATTGTGGTCACCGTTCTGCACAGATGGCGTATATTAATATGAGAATGAATGAAGACATTGAAAATGAGAACGAGAAGGATGGACGCCCTCTGCTCCGCATTTAACCCGTACTATATGCTGGCACCGTCTCCACAATCAGCGCCGCCGCGTGCGCGTATTCGAAGAGCGCGCGCTGCAAGTCGAGTCCTACGCCTACACTGGCGGTCCCGTTGTTGCGATGGTGGAGAAGGCCGTCGTGCAGACCGCCGGCCTGGGGGTGCCTTTGCTCGCTGCAGATTCTTTAAATCCGCATTCGACGAATTGGACAGAGAGAAGGAGTCATGCTGGGAGGCCTGTGGGCGGTGGTGGCATTTTTCGTAAGCCTCCGGAGAGATGACTGCTCGAAGGGAGGAATTGTAGGGCGCAAGGAGTAGTCGTGAAACGAAGATACTGGGCAATCGTCGGGCGAGCGCAAGATTGATCGCTAATCCTTATGTCAATGCTGGATAGTCCAAGCAAGTAAAGAAGGGTTCAGAGATTCGGTACATGTTGGGTACATGACTGATCCAGAAAAGAGGCATTGTGGCAGTGTCACGGCTGAGACTTGTGAGTGCATGCTTGGCTGCGGCTTCCATGACGGGTGACTCTGAGCGGCCATCTTGGTCCGACTCAAAGCTCCACGGACGCACGCTTTCGGTCTCCTCACCCGAGATTTCTCTCTGTGCGGTGGACCCTCTTGGCTTGCATTTTCAGCGATATCATTCGACGACGGAGTTCGAACAAACTGAGCGTAATATTCAGTGACTCGGATTTCCGCAACCCATGTCCTTCAAGTAGGCCGCGGATAAAGGCTCGTATGACTCTCTGTCGTCTCCGTAGACCGCTTCTCTTCCTGACTCGTCGGCCTCGGCGCCTTTTTAAACTACTGCCAGTGGCCACTGTCGTTGGTCTCCGTTTTCAAATATCCTGGACTGTATGAACGTCTTGTCCCGCATTCATTTTCCTCGACGGCAGCTTACATCTGGATGCGACTTTCCCCTTGTGTGTATGTGCGGCTGTAAAACTCGGCCACATCCCACCCTCAAAAATGGCGCATTTCTGATAGTTCGTCTATTTCCGAAAATTGGCTTCCTAGCACAAGTTTCGTGATTGCTTCATTTTCACATTGCTGCCATCTATTGCGCCCCTCAGATGTCTTGCAATTTTTCCGCCGGGCGATTTTCTAGTGCGATATTAGTTCCTCTGCGAATTCCAATAAATGTGATCTTACGTGGCATTCAGGCATTTCTGGATATTTGATACTTCTATTTGCGCCCTCTTACCACGATCTTCAATTACTGTTACCGCTACTAAACTCAAGGTTGCGGTCGTATTCGTCCTTTCTCCCGGCAGTACCATCTTAAATACAGCCCGGGAGCTGTTCCATATAAAACCACGAATTATTTTACTTGACTGAACGAAGGAGGAGTTTACGGTTCTCTAACCCTAGTGCCCGTGTTTGTGGAGGGATTGATTTGCGTTTGCCAATCTTTCTCTCTCCTGCGCTCACGACATCGCCCAACAATCGCCTTGCTAACACACTTGCGTAGAAAATCACCCAGTCATCCTACACCATTGATCTGGATCTGCTGATGACCCCAACCCTCGACTACGGCATCTCAGAGCTCTAGGTCTAGTCCCTCTACGTTTCATCGGCATCTCCCGTGCAGGGTGTTATGCAGTGTCGATACTTCCTCGTGTTTCTTATACCTACGATTCCTACCTACACTTCTTCCTCCCCGCATTCGTCGCTCCTTTACCCGTCCCCCACTCCAGCTGCCCCTGATCGTCCTAGTTCCCGTCAGCGACTCAGCGCATTACATCCAATGGAGATCTTGCACTCCATCGGCTCTTCGCACTCGCCGGTACTTCATCCCCCTTGTCAGCCCACCCCAAGATTTTTACCTCGAAGTTCCTTCACACCTCCAGTTGTTCAGTAGAGTGGTTCACATGGTACTGCTACGGATTAATGGAAGAGATAAATGCGCAGGTCCCTGGCGATTATCTGGTGCATTATTTCTCTAATTTGCACAAACTTTTGAGCGTTCACGGTTTGTACACGTCCCTAGCTAGCTTGTTTCTCAGACTCGTTACCAGAGTTATTGAGTTGACGTGTTTTCGCTTACAGTTACTCAACTAGGTCCCGGAGGTATGGTTTTCCGGTGATTGTGGTCGGCATTTGAATTCCATGACTGGCATCACCGTGTTCATGCGCCTGCAAGAAGCATTACTGCCGACAGGCGGTGTTCTCGCCAGAGCTCCTAACGTATCATATCGTTGTTTTCCCGAGAACGATGTGCTGTATCCAAATCCCACATAGGTCTGATGAAATACGAATGCCTCTGCTCCCAACTACGCAGTCATTCAACTAATTCCAAAAAGCTCCAGTTTCCTAACTTCAATTTCAGCCGCAGCTTCGCTAATCTATTAGTTTTCTTGACATGTATGTGCACATTCCGTGCCTGTGATGGGGTAAACAGTGGTGAGTAAGTACGAATATCCAAATTTTGCATAAATCTACCCATATGTTTAGGATCGCCAGTTAGAACCGCTGCCGTCCCAGTCCGGCGAGTCAGACCCAGTTGTCTGCGTGGCCGGAACGGGGAGTGCGTAGACAGCAGCCGAAATGTTAAAATTGTGGCGAGGAAGGTGAGTGCGGTGCTGAGTTGCATGTGCTAAATAACGCCAGCGAGGTGAAGATAATTTGTTGGGTCTCGATTTAAGTACCAGCGGATCGAGGTAAGTAGGCGGTGCACGTCAACATCGTTGCTAGCCTTTACAAGTTCATATAGAACTTGCGGTAATTTGATGGCACAGCTAACTGCAAAACCCGAGAGCATTTTCAAAATGAGTTCACGGATGTGATGTGAGTATTATTAGGGTCAGAGCAGCCTTGGGCTGAAAATATTCTGAGCCCAGACTTGAGTGTTTTTTTAAAAACCTGGGTTTCGGTGAGTTATTCAATTCCCAATAGTGTTCCCCAAGACATAATGCACCTTCAGTAGGTATTGGGGAATGTTTCAAGCCACACGAGGTGTGCAAATATACAACCGACGGCATAATACCAACATATCTGTTTCTGATCATCCCCGTTCCCATCATGATCCCCATTGACTTGACTGTGGCGCGTGACTAAGGCAACTGTTGCCGTTGAACTGAACGAATGCCGAGAGGCTACATCTACTTACTCCGAATCGTAACACCGCCGGTATGCAAGCTGAAACACAGACTCCCGTTCCTGCAGTTAGGTGTAAATGCCCCTGGGTGTCTTCTCCGATGCATTCTCAAGGATGCAGCTCCCCAAATTCGTCCTCTGCTTCGCGGCTCTGGCAACCTCATATGGCCGCAGAATTATATCATGGCATTCCATGTACATTTTGATTTATCTTTCTTCTCAGGCGCTAATACTGATTTGGCCTGCAGCCACCTCCATTGTGGAGGGTGTATTCCAGCAAGGTCATCATGTCCTCTCGTTCAGCCGCAATTGTCTCACCGGTGCGTCTATCCGGAGATTCCCGTACTTGGGCGGCTGGAGCCAGAAGTATCTGGTCAGGGATGATGATGCCGTCAAGGCGGTAAAGCAGCAGATGAAGGAGAAGGGGAAGGAGGATAGCGATGCTGTAAAACGCAAGCGGCCCGAGGAGAGTGAAGTGACGAGGGCGATAGTGGAGCTGGGAAGAAAGCACGTAAAACATGAGACGTTAATATACATTCATAATGATTCATTGTCGTGACAAATTAGTCAAATTACATGAGTTGCTGTAATAATTCCAAGTTAGTACCGCGGGTCGATACCAGCCCTATAGCGCACGGGTTATACCTGCGGATACAACCCGCACAGACCTGGTTGAGACCGGGTACGGGTTTATACCCGGACCCGGGTGGGTACGGGGTCGGCTGCTGATACCCGGACCCGGACCCGTGACCATCCACTTCAGGCTATGTCAAATCAGACGTCAGTAGGGCCATCCTGAAACCAAGGTCTTGGTTACAACCACCGGAGTTGGTTGCAACCACGGGAATCTTGGAGTCGCAAATGATGGGTGGATTCAAGCAAAAATACGAAGATGGGTTGATTTGGTTTCTCTCGAAGACCGAGTCTCATTGAAGTCAATTGATTTTTTCATTGACTCCTGTAAAAAAAACATTCAGCGAATAAAGTTATTCCAAAGACTACTGTATGACACTCTCGAATCAACACCATTGAAATTCGCAACACTATTCGTTCCTGTACCTGCCCCGGAAAAGAGCGCAGGGATGTCTTGTTCATCATTAACTCCGTCCTCCAACTTGGCTCTATTCCCTTGTTGGAGTTCGGGCAAACCGAAATCATGGGCGATGCAACGAGTCCTAAGGAGAAGTACGGAACATTCTAGATACAATGGACATTTCAGTACATGAGTAGCTACAGATTAATGTAAAGCTCAAGTGTTTGCGGAGCTCAGTCATCTGCAAATCGGTTTTTCTTTGCTAGAATTACTCCCACGTGCTAGAGTGGCAGTGTCTCGCTAGACGTTCCTAGATGTCGCGTATCTTCCTAGAGCTTCTGAGAGCTGCAGGTCTACCATGAAAATCTTGCTCTAGATAGTTAGCCTTTTTCTATCGCACTCTACCCAGCATCACTGGCCCGCATGTAATCAACTCAGTTGACAGAAGCGCCGCAACCGTTGTCGCTCAAGTCATAAAGAACGGACTTCATCAAATTTTATCGCTCCTCTTCCCTTCTTCCCACTACCACCATCAACCTTGCCCTTTTTTTTATCAAGCCTGCCTTCAAGTCCGCCTCAAATGTGTCGTTCCTGACAAGTCCCGCCCCTCCCAAGCCTGACACCTCCCTCTCACTCTCAAGTCATCTCAAGACTCAAGTCTCGCTCCAAGAGTTTTTCAACTATATTTATTGTCTGCTACTAAGTATCAAGCTCGCTCTTGGCCAAACTTCCTCAAGGCCACTCGTGTGCTCGGTCCCCCACTCGACACCATGATCTGGCCGCTGGCGATGGTCGGCAACACATCAAGAATCAAATCGATCACACTCACTGATGCCTTATGACACTTGGTTCCGATGCTCGTGGACTGAGAGCCGTGTCATGCTGGTCGTAATATTATTTTTTCCGGCTGTAGCCTACAACTAAATATTATTTGGTTTCCCATTTTTTTTGTGCGGCTCGAAACAAGTCAGATGAAAGTCCGATGAGTCCGACAACTGATCGCGGCCGTCGCAAACCAATCAAAGATGCCGGCGTATTAGGTGGAGCCCGACTCTAGGAGCTCTTGGAAGCTCTCGAGCTCTAGATGTCTCGGGCTCTAGAGATTCTATGGAGAGAAACCTATTCTAGGCAGCCTTTCCTAGAAAGGGGGGGTTGCTAGGGCTCTAGAAGCCTAGGGGACTCTTACAAGACCTAGGTAGGTACTAGGTGTTTTCCAGATGCAGTCAACCGCTAATATTATTTGTGTTACCCACGAAAATTTTGTCTAATTCCCTGTCTTCAGTCACAACATCTCCCAAGCTAAGCGTCTGCGCGAGCTCCCTTCGCCGCAAACACCTCACCCTCAGTGTTCTCGCTCACTTTACTGGGGGGTGCATTCCTATCAGGCAGATCCATTGAGACGACTGCCTTGCGGTGCACATCTGTGAGCAAGAAGAAGAAAGAAACTGAACTTCAGCCGCGGTATGCGATCATTGGTAGGAGAAAGGTACATACGGATATTGTCCATGCACATACTATCCGGCCCAGTCAAGTGCGTCTCGGTGCGATCAGAGCCTCTAATTATAAGGTCGCCGCGGTATCGTCGGAGATTGAAGTTGTACAGCAGCGTGAGCATGTACAGCGGGGCAACAAGGGAATGGAACGCTGTCGGGACTGCCACCGCCGATAGAGTGAGTGCGGGAATTGGAATACTGAATTGAATGAGGAAATAGAGCGCACCATTGCTACCGTCCTTCCCGATGAAGTATGACACCATCGACGCGACGGCCACCGTGCTCGTGGTGGATCCCGTCTGGATAGCGCCGACGACGAGGCGCTGGATTAGCCTATGATCGCATCGTGTATCAGAAGAATCAACTAGTGTTGCGCAACTAAGAGCACTGACGAGTTGGTTGCTTTATACGACGTCCTCATCGTGACCAGTTTCCAGATAAGAGCAGCAGCGATGAAGATATCTGATGTAAAAATTCATTCTAACGCCTGTTACGCCCAGTGAGAGTTACCTACCTCCAGCTGCTGTACCAAAAGTCCAAATCAGGCCAGCAGTCAGCGCCTTATTTCTCTAAATACCAGACACAGATGAGTTCCGGACAGGAGAAAACACGGTTTTTGTGCGGCTCACCGAGGAGATATCGCTTGCTATTGTGAGAGTTACAGCGACCATAAATCCGCCTGCCAGCTGCGACGAGGTCAGGAAGCTGCATGGGGGAGATTTAATCGGATCATACGCACCCCCAGGAGAACACAGAGCGCGAGGAACAGTGAGATCCATAAGATTCCGGATCTGTGATGTTTAAATAAACAAATATTCTACTGCAAGAAGGGAAGACATGCAGCCGATAGACGCGCTGGATGAGGTAAGCGTCAACCATCGCAGCGGTGAGACTATTGGCGATCACGTAGACCGGGACGGGCCAATACTACATCGGTTGGGTGAGCGTTCCGGCTGTGAGGGTCTGAATCTTACTTGTTTCTGAATTGCCACGGTATTCCCTTGCGCGAGGGCCGGTTAATCGGAGAGTTGCACAGCGCAGGAAGCTAGGATGAACTCACCCCAAAAAGTAACCGTCGGCTGGGAGTTCGAGACATGAGTAGTGACGCTGAGTTATATCAATGTGGGACTGACGTAGTAGACATTCGCGAGCTGCGTAGCCATTCCGATCGACGAGGAGGCTGTACAACAGAGGAGGAGCCATTTGCGCACACGCGAATCCCCCGAGGCTGGATCCCAGCACAGATATTCCCAGATCTCGCAGACCACCACCCCGTACAGCATGGCAGAAAGCCAGGAGGCAATTAGGATGGAGCTTTGAGGCGCGAATACCATATGGCCAATGAGATTCTATGACAAAGACGTAGCCCGAGACACACCCGATGAGGTCGTCGTAGTGGACCATGTCGAGGAAATGAGACCAGAGAAGACGGTTGGGATCCTACGTATATAGCTTTCCCGAAACGAAAGGGCCGCGAAGTCTCCAGCAAAGGCACGCAGGATGTGTGGTTCCGCGGTTTATGTGTCCTGCGCCCCCTTGTATCGGTCAGCGTCCCAAAAAATCGTGCGCTCGGAACACACCGTTAAGGCAATTTCGGTGACCGTATATCAAGTATTTTTTCGAGATTTAAAGTGTTATCGTAGGAGAATTGACGGATCATTGGAGACGTAACCCGTCAGCGTTTGAAGCCCGTATTTTCTCGATTTTTTTTGGCGGCGACGACCAGTTACGAAACTGTTTGACGCCTTAAATTCAAGTTTTGTACCCTTGTTTCTTGGTGACCCCCCACTTGATTCAATTCAGCTGACGGGGGTGTCCAGCTTTAGAATACGCCACACAGGGTCGGATAGATCCGCCAAGGCCGTAGACGTAATGTGTCCTCCGACGGCCGAGGAAAGTTGGAGAAGATGCGACATGTCGCTCATGGGTTATGCATCACGAAAACCCAGAATTAACAATACACGGCCAAACAGAAATCTTGTGAAATCTTAAGATTGGTTGACTTGTAATCTCGTACTGCGAGGTCTTTGACGTTTTCTTAGGACTTGATCTCGGCAACGGCGATATTACCGCTGGACGTTACCCGCTGTTGACCTCAGACCTGGTGTTAACCGGTGTCTGGAACGAAGCGCATACACCGGAACACGCCAGAAGGTCCTTGCGCGGTCAACGTAAGACCACGTGCGTGTTGGTTGTCGAGACGGCTCTTGCTTCCCGCTCTCATCTTCTCACTTTCCAGCGTTGGTTCGCCTACTCTGAGCCTTGTCCACTTACCCAAGCCACACCTATACCTTTAACCACACTTCAAGACTACTTCAATTCAAGACAAGAGATCTCTTCAAGATTTGCCTCTGCCTGCACTTCAAAACACAAGAGTTGGTATCTCCAAACCCGCTGATAAAATCCAAAGTCGTTTTCAAGTCCAAGATGCTTCAAGGTTATGTGATCAAGCACGCCGTCAAGGGACATCGAAGTTAACCGAATCAAGCATGATGCAACGGCCTCAAATTTTGCGCCTGGTACCCTGGCCCTCCTTTCTCGCCGTCTTCTGGATGGTGCACCCTTCTTCTTACTTGTAGTCTGGCTGAAGGGCTCTTGCTATCCGCTGGTCAGTTATGTCCGCAAACCAGCCAACATGGTTATTGTTTTTCCCCTTCATCATAGCATTGAAATATATTTTACACCTTTACTTTCCATCGTTTGAATTGCTGTAGTAAAATATATCAATAGGAAGCGGACGGGGTGCAGCTTTTCTGCTGGCAATACCGGAGACATGTCCCGAAGGGGCACATCAATTCTTGACGATTTAGCTGCCTTAAGAATTCGTAACTGGTCGGAGTTTATGATTTCCGTAAGGTAAACACTGTGAATCCGTCAAAATGTCAAGCTAATGGTGTAGTCGTGTAGGGGTCAATAATAAATTCGACCTCGTCGGGTCGCGGGGGGGGTCGGGGGTGGTTTGATGGCCCGGCCGTCTCGGCTGCGCATATCCCAATCGGGCAAATCTCTCTGATGCCGCGAACTACCAAGGTGCAAACATAGAGGAAGATATGTGCATTAGAGTTGGCGAGATTGTAAAAACTATAGCGAAGGAAGTAGTAGGAAGATATGTACGGTAGAATTAGTTGGTATAGTAAACGGATCAGAAACTAAAGCGCAGATTAATCACGAGAAGTAATCTAGAAGGTACAAATTCATGTGATCCTTGACTTCGTCGCCAGCACCCGGTATGGAGAGAACCTCTGCAGCCATGTGGATGGGGTAGACCAGGGGTAAGGGTATACCTCCAGAGGTATGGGGGGAGGTACAGGTAGGGTAGAGGTAAAGGTTGGCTGATTCATACCTTCGGCCAAACCTCTCCCAATCTTGGGAGGTACAGAGGTGTTGAAAGGTACGGAAATTCTGCCTGTTGAGTACCATTTGGCACCCATTTTGCAAGATTTTCAGGAGGCCTCAGCCGGTCTCAGAGCATTTCATGAGTGTAAATGGGCAGGAAAAGGAGTGGCACTGTGGTCGCAGAACCCCGCGAAATTTCCATAGCTGCCCCGCAAAATTCCGGTTTTCGCAAGGTTTTATAGGGAAATGATATTTCACTGAGTTATTTTTCACCCAGTCATTCACAGAGTTTTTTTGGCTGTTGTGAACTGCCTGAATTTCGCTCCAACTTTGAGTGAAAATAACTTACATTTTCTTGAGAATTGCAAGTCCCTATCTGGTGAGTACCTCCAATAATAGTGTGAAAACATAGTGAATCTGTTCTGCTCCCAAGGTAAAGTACATGAAAAATAGGTTTCACCATATTTTTTGGTGAAAGTGAAGTTCACTGAGTTTTCGAGTGGACACTCGGGAGAAATAGACCCAGTGAATTCATAGTCGCTTCATTTGGAAGTGGATGTCGCTCCAAAAGTCTGCGAACTGACCCTGTGAAACGTTCCACTCACAGAGTTGAACTCAGTGAAAAAAAGTCTGTGAAAGTCACTGATTTTGCGTGACTTTCACAGACTTCTGGAGTGAATTTGGCAGCAAAACCCCACGAAAAAGCTCAGCAAAATTCACGGGGTTCTGCAACCACAGTGGTGGATAGAGGATGGCAAGGAGTAACCTGTGGGCTGCAGTGGCATGCAAAAAGGTGGACCACAGTAATGAAGTGAGCTGCATGAGCATAGGACCAGGCATGCTGTCCACATGAAAAGGCTGGTGGATGGGAAAGCATCTAGCCTGCAAAATGGCTGCAGCTGGGTGAAAGAAAAAACCAGCAGAACAAGCTGTGCAAATATGGCTGCAGGCACCCAAAAAGTGGTGGATGGGGCAGCCTCCCCCTGTCACGTGCCGTGACTTCACATCCTTTTCGGCCGCCATCGGACTCCGACTATCTCCGATCCCGATTATATCCGACACTGCTTTTCTGTATTCGCCCTTGTCCTATTGGTTCGTACTACATATGATTCCCTCTGACTCCTAGGTTACGCCTTATGCTTCTCCATCACGGAGCCACCGGAAACCCGATGATATCCGAGTCAGCTTGACTTCACTTGACTCATAACGACTCAGTCCATCACGGACCCACTCGGAACTCCGAAGCTCCGGTACTTACATTATATCCCCACTAATACTTTACTCTCGTATAAATACAAGCCATGTCGGTAGTTAGACTTCAGTTTGAATATCGACTTAGTCTGCCCTATACTCTTCCTCTCGGACTCCGTCCTCCTCCGAGTCTCTCTCCGAAATTGGGCACCAGGCGTAGAGAAGGGCGCAGCGCACGAGCTGAAGCCAAGCCTTTCCCTTCCAGTATACGGGTTTCGGTATTCCGTTCGGACTCCGATACTTTCCCTCTACATCTCGACCACTTCGTCTTGCTTATACGCACTTCATCCCTCAGGCGTATCTTGGTCTTCCGTCGGATCCCGATCGGGAACCGGTACTTGACACCCCCTGTGAAATGGGCCCAGCACAGGGGGGAAAATCCCCAAAACAAGCTGCACGAGTGCAGCACCAGGCATCCAATATGCCCCCTTGGGAAGGCCAGGGGATAGGGGCTGGATGAGAGTAGCCTAGGGCCCATGAAAAGGGCCCCATGGGGGTGTAGAAAGCCCCAAAGTGGGCTGTGCAAGCACAGTGCCAGGCAATCCCATGTGCTCACTGTACAAGCCAGAGGATAGGGGTTGGATAAGGGCAGGCCAGAGCATTGGACATATCCATGGTAGTCACGTCACAACACCATGGACACATCCATGCAAGGTAGGGTGGTTGCAAACCAATGCATGTGGTTGGAACCAAGGCCTTGGTTTCAAACGATGAATCTGACTCCAATAGGGCCTGTATTGGCATGGTTAGGATGAACCTACTGAGGTCTGATTTGACATAGCCTGAAGTACAGCCCACGTCCTGAGGATCCTGTCACAGTTGAAGCTTTGCATCTGCTTGAGAGTGTCTGCAGGTCAGAGGCTTCAAAAAGAGAATCCAATAAAGGACTAAGGAAATATGAGTGTAAAACTACTACTACTTATACTGTTATCAAACCATGTGAACTCTAGCCTCCTACACCCCTGTTTGTGAGCTATGTTACCCAGATGTCATGACACAACATTTTCACAACAACTGTCGGACATTCAAAATTAGTCGTGGTGACTCTGGAACATTTTGAAAGCATCAGCTGGATGCTGTGTTAAGAAATGCTTGTGGGATTTGATGATTTATGTCATAAAACATCAATCATCATGAACCTTGTGTTAATGTTAGTCACGAATGGCGGTGTATGTATAGCAAACAATTATACCAAGGTGTATGGCGATCAAAGTTCTGTCAAACTGTCAAGAAGAACTGTCTGATCATAGAAGAACCATTGAATGATGTGCTCTGAATTAAACCAAACAATCCAATTATCACCCAAATATAACCCAAGTCATTCCAAATAAGCAGTGACCCCTACAGAAATAAGACAAGAATCAGAAATAGGCTGATCAGAGGATGCAAGAGCTGAGATTCAGATGTGTTGCAGTCCCTTGACAGGGCCTAACAATAGGTTGAAGAGAGGTATAAGATTTCCTTAGGAAGATGAACCTTCACTACAAGATATCACCAGGAATTGGCCTGAGCAATAATTGAGCAATGGAAATAAGATGTTTAAAAGCTTTGTAGCTTATGAGACAAGCAAGTGTAGTGTGTGGTGGTGGTGGTGACATCCAAAGATGAGCAGAAGATCTCGAAGAGGTTGATGATAAATAATTCCCAGACAATACAAGCCTGAAATCTTATTTCCCAGATGCCTTCAAGACAATAGATGATAGATGATGAACAATATAGAGGCTTTGCGCAGAACCACCTGGAGCCACCTGGTGGCTGTTTCGGCATGCAGTGCCGGGTGGCTACATCATCTGGTGGCTCATCTGGTGGCAGCAATATGATGTGTCTATTACATTGTTTGTCAGCTGATTTACCGCCGCTTCACCATACCGTGCTATTCCATACACTATGCCAGTCCGGACGTGCACACAGACACACAAATCGCTGATATCTGTATCCCATTCATCCGATATGATCTTCAGCAGCATGGCAAAGCCACCTGTATAGCCCAACAAACCCCGCTAGTTAGTGGTGGATATATATATGGTATCCCTCCCTAATTAGCGGGGGTTTGAGCCATAGAGGGTGGGCACAATAATTATGCACTAAATGATTGCTCGTTTACATCGCTTAGAAGGAATTTCATCACCGATGGTCGCTAAACAGTGGGAGGGGCATCCGCCCTCCCATTATTCCATTGTCGCTGCCATCAAAGATGGGTGGCAAGGTCATTGTGCACTCTCCCGACAACTTCCATAAATCCTATCAAAGCCCCCCACCACTGCTGCCCATCTCACACATTTCGGCCACAAAAAACCAAGGTAAATTAGCGCAACAAAATTGGGGTATATCCCACGGGTATTGTATTGTCTATCCTGTAGAGAAATACGTAGTGAGAAGATGTCCTCAGTTGCACACCATTGTGGTAAAAACTGAGGGTTGTTGTGATGGAGCCACACTTTTATAGGGTGCAGCTACGATCAAGAGTGAAGCAAATAAATAAAATAAAATAGTTATGAGTCCATAAACGGAACTGGACACCAACGTCCACGAAAGGTAATGCCTCTCATCAACACTCCCCCTGGCAGACAGCACTCTTTCCGTTTCCAATCCAGCCCCAGCATGGAGACAAGCTTCTTGTGAGCAGGACATGCAAGGGCTTTCGTCAGAATATTGGCGACATTTTCCTTCCCAGGAACGGAGGACACCGCAATCTCACCATCCTGGACACATTCGCAGATGAGATGCCGGTGTGTGTCAATGTTGCTTTGAAAGGCCATGACCCTTTGTGGTCTCTGTGAGACTGATGGAACCTAGGTTGTCGCTGCGGAGTCAGAAAGGAAGTTCCTGAGGAAGGAACACGCCTGCAAGCCAATTCTTCATCCAGCTCAACTGCTGTGCACCCTGCACGAGTGAGATGTACTCTGCTTCAGTCGAAGATAGGCCACCACCACCTGCCTTTTTGACAACCAGCAAACCGGTGCTCCTCCCATGAAGAACACGTAACCCAACATCAAGCGGTGTGTATCCACACATCCTGCCCAGTCTGAGTCAACGAATCCCTCTGGCTTCAGGCCAGAGGCGGTGCCAAAATGTCCCAAAACTTTTCGAAGTATTGGGTCTGGGAAAGAGAAATTGATCTGTCACTTAGCTTTTTCAACCGTCAACCCTAACAACAACGCGACATCGACTTCTTCAAGTCCCACTTCGCAGCAAAGTCATTGACCATGCACTGGCTCTCTGCTTCCGAGGACGATACACTGTGTTGGATCCAGGCGCCTGCAGCGGTGTTTTACGGATGCTACAGTGTGATGTGACTGGGAGCCTTATGACTTGTGACGTGACGCGAACACCTCTCATCTGCTACCACTTCATTGGTGCCGTTGAGAGGTGCGTATTCTAGCCTTTTCCATAGCGTATCGCACTCATGTATTACCAGCTTCCTACTCATAGTAGTTACAGGTAATACACATCTGCTACCACTTCATTGGTGCTGTTGAGAGCTTCCTACTCACAGTAGTTACAGGTTCTGATACACTGAGCACGTCATCCGTGTGAGTAGAGGTGAGCATGTATTTGTCACGTCGTTGTCGCATTCAAATGCATGGATCTGTGGGATTCTCCTTGTACCCCAGGTCACAATAGCCCTTGGCAAGAAGCTTGTACCAGATGTGGCCTGCCTGTACCAGTCCATAGAGCAGTTGCAGAAGCATGCACATCTTATCTTCCTCCCCCTGCTTCGCGAACCCGGTAGGCTGCTTCATGTAGACCAGATGATCCATCGTGCCATTCAGGTATGCCCCAGAAAAATCCCACTGCCACACCACCAAACACTTCACAGCCACCACTGCGAACACCATCCTCACCGACTCATCTGTGCCACCATCGCCCATTTCACCACAAAATCCTTGCCCTCAATCATCTTGTCACCACGTGCTACGTAACGCACCTTCCACTTCACAACCTTCCCGTCACTGTCGACCTTCAAGTCAAATACCCACATCCCATCTATTGCACATTCTCCAGCCGGTAGATTGATGCGCTTCCACACACCACACTCCTTGAGCTGATCGAACTCAGCTTGCATAGGTGGGAGTCACTTCTCGGGTTCGCGCATCACGTCGCGGTACAACCTTGGAATGGAGCCCTTCACAGCACTCGCGAATGCTCACAGGGAAGATAGCAACACATCATTGAAGTCCACCCAGTTGATGTCCACCGTGTTGGCTGTCGGGCACTTGCTATCATGTGCCCAGTCCTTGCCCGCAAGGCTCACACTGGAACATTTCCATTTCAAGGATGGCGTGTGTCGGCTTCGGTACACACCCGGTTCGATGAGGAGGATCGGGGATAGGCTGGAGTGTTGGATCAGCTGAAGGTGTCGCCACTGCTGGTGGAGTTGGAGGACATGGAATGGGATCGTTGGCAGATGGTACATTGTCTTCAAACATGCACAGGTCTTGGGGGTAGTGGGTCGTTGTGCTTGTGCTCGACTGGACACGTCTGGTGCGGTTTGCCTTCCTCGAAGATGATGTTCCACACCTGAAATATGCAACAGATTGTACACGCGATACCCGCAATGGCCCATGTACCTGACCATGGTACCCTCCCTCCCATCCCTGCTTGCCTAACTTTCCTTTGACGTGGTCTAGGTCCTTCACCCAACAGCGACTCCCCCATACGTGCGAATGCGAGATGTTCAGCTTCACGAGGTTACCAGCATCATCCTTTTGCTGGAACCATGCGACCCATGGTATGACATCCAGATGGCACGAAGAAGGGATGAGACCCCAGACGTAACAATGTGCCACAGCAGCCTCAGCCCAGAAGTGGTGGTCCATGTTGGCATCAATTAGCTGGGTACGTGTTCCCTCCACCATCGTCCTGTTGCCTCACTCAACATGACTGTTGGCTGACGGTGAGTCCTTGGGAATAGCCTCAATCAGATTACCTCCCTTCGTGCAAAACACTCGGAACACATCATTTTCGAACTCGCCACCCAAATCCACACATACACGCTTCAGTTTTTTCCCTGTCTGCACCTCTGCCTCGACGACCCATGCCTCAAAGGCCTCTGTAATCATCCCCTTCCGTTTGTTAGTCAAAAACAATGGAAATTTGAGTGATGTGCCACTGTCTGAGACGAGCATCATGTAGACAGCCCCAGACCAACTTGGTGTTTCTTGCCTGCCCCCACAGACCGACATACACCTGCTCCAATGGCTCCGTCTCATGCACCACCATGTCGTTGAAAGGTGCTTTGTCCTGCTTCCCCAGGATGCAATCCTCGCACATACCTTGCAGCACTTTGCGGGTAATCACAAGACCATCAACGAGCCCCTTTTCCGCCATACTTTGAATATGGTGCATGTCGGCATGCACAAGTCGTCGATGCCAGCCTTCCAAGTCTGTCGGCTGGTTTCGGTCGTGCCCTGTGATGGCAGCGACAGGTGGACACCGTCTGTCAATTTCATCGACAACGTCAACCTCATACGGCTTCCGGCTTCCAATGGATCTGGCCAGTCGCCCGTCAACGAGGAGTTTTCCATCGAGGGCGTGCACAGACATCATCCCGCTTCCCCACTCTGCCTGGAACCCTTGTGTATCAAGTGTGGGAAGCGATATCAGATTCATCGCAAATCCTGGGGTATGCAGTGCCTTGATGCGAATCTTGTGGACTGATCCATTGCTCATGTGCACCGTCATCTCAGCTATCCCCTTTCCCGCAACCTTGAATCCTCCACCCTTCACCGCCGTTGAGCCATCCATGATGATTTCTTGGTATGTGATAAAGTGTTTACAGCTGACAAAGCAATTGTCTGATGTGCCGCTATCCAGGAATGTGTAGCACCAGCATGTGTAAGCAAGATTGACGGTGTCTGCGGCGTATATTGTGGGTGTATAGTCTACTACATCAGGTATGGTATGGGTGACATCTTCATTTGGAACAGCAGGTCTGACCCTCCATGTCTAGGTCTGAGAAGACTATTATCAACCACACTTGATGAGGAAACTCGTGACGCACCCTCATCAAGAGTCGTCCCAAGTGCGTAGACCGACCCTGGCGATGTCTAGGCAGCGGTCAGCACCTGCACAGGGTTGCTAACGGGAGCATCGGTAGCAGATACAGTCATGGCAGCAGCGGCAGTGGGTGCAGGTGCATTCTTAGCATTCCACCTAGCAGCTCTGGCATTCTTCGCTGTGTCAACAAGATGATGGCAGGGCTCCTTTCCGGGCGGCGTGACCCAGCGGCTGTGCGCCTGCCCTTCCTGCCCATCACCAAGAGCCCAGCAGTGTTCCTTGGTGTGGCTGCTGATGGTGCAATTTCTGCAGACAAGTGCATTGGTGGTCGCAGCAAACACATTCACGGCCGTGCCTTACTCGTCGGTCGCCTCCTTGCCATAGGAGATCTCCCAGTACAACATTAATTCATTTACGAGCTTGAAGGTGTGCTTGAAGTGCTGGAGTGTGAAGATCAACCCACAGAACTCGGCCTGGGGAAGGGATTAGAGAATGATGGAGTTCATCTCGATGTCTTTGATCTTCCCTCTGACACGGACGACTTCGGGGCGAAGTTTCGAAAGCTGGTTGGGGTGTGTACAGATATACCCAGCCGCTTCTAGGATTTCAGAATGCCCCCCACATCGAAAATATCCAAGTGCCAATAAATTGTAGATGAGATAGTGGCGCCATAAGCTGGCTGCTGTGACAACACAAATGTACACAGAGAAGGTGCCAAAGGAGGATCCGGAGGAGTCTCTGTGGCTGGAAAAGCAGAGAATGGTGGAGAGGTGTTTATGTAGCGCAGTAGATGATCCCACTGACAGCGAAAATACATTTGTTGCCTTTGAGACATGTATGAAACATCAGATTCAGTTGGCTTGAGTCGGTGTGACGTTGCAAGTATAAAGGGTTGTGAATTTGAGTCTCAAATTGATTTTGATCGGGAACTGATTTCTCACTCCAGTTCATGTACTTTGGTTTGTGCATTCGGGTTCAAATTTTGGGAGCAGTAACTCTACCATAATTCATGAACTTTTGGTTTTTTGACCCAGAAACCTTTAAATTAAATTCATGGCCTTCACCTGTAGGAATTCGGCCTTAATGCACAGTGACCATCTGCAAATGCGCAGAGGTCTCGATTCAAAGCTACGGCTTAAATACAAAACGAGGGAGTCATACAGATATAAGGGGAAATGTAATATGACTCTGTCTGAGTCAGGGAGAGTCAGTATGAGTCAAGTCAGAAGATGAGTCAGAAGGAGTCAGAAAGAAGCTACTGATGTTTAATGTCACATTGTGACCACATGGTAGTCTGTTGTTAAGCGGCGGGGTCCGTGAGGGGTAAGACCTTGTTACATAATGTGCACAGCCACCCGGCCTTTGAACCTCCAACCACGGAACAACCGTAAACATTTTCTTCCTATTTCAACCACTCAAACAGACCTAATGTATGTTTGAAACCTTCTGAAATTTATTCGGAATTTTAGAGCACTATTCAACTCTCAGTAGTTCAACACAGTGTGCAGTCATGTGAAATACTTGGACATTTCTACCACCCCGTTCTGCAGTGTATTAAAGTTTTTGAGTATGTAGAGACATTTGGAGCACTTCAAAGAATGTATTTGCGCAAAAAGATCAGTCTAATGTTGATTCTGTAGGCACAAAACATCGAAATCCGGCGGCATGGCTGTGCAGATTATGTAACAAGGTTTTACCCTGATCGGACCCCCGCGCTTACCAACAGACTTCAATATATCGAGGTACGAGATCAGGTTATGTTGAAGTGTCTGTCTGCGAGAGACTAACCACATGGCGAATAGGCAGTGCATTGTGTTTCGGTTGTTACTCCAACATCACCTTCTGGGCTGATCATTTATATCTAGGAACTATCTGTAGAATTAAATTTCGTTGGAATTTCGATTGCGAACTGATATCATGGATGTATTCTGTTCTTGATCTTTGTCGGTAATCAACACTCTCATCCTTCCCACCAGCACATCCTCCATCCACATGTCAAGATTTGACCTTGATAACAGACAGCTGCAAACTCAACGAGGAGAAGAATGCCTTGTAAAACCCTTTCCATGCAATCATCCATTAATGAAATTGACTAAACATTGCTGGCTGGAAATACAGAGAATGTCGGGAATCTGCCCACCTCTGTGTGAAACCTGTGACTGCACTTCTTCTAAGCCTATACTCAACTGCAAGGCAGCCATTGCACCACCACTACCCCCCTGCAGATACTCACCAAACAGTGGTTTGCTGATTAGGCTGCTGACTCGCAGGTACAGATATTGCTATAGGCACATTTGCTGTACATTTCGAAGCTTCTCAAACTCCTGTCAATAATTTCAGGAAGCACAATAAACACCAAGCAGAGTGGCGCACCACAATGCCGTGAAAAACGGACCAGGTGTGCAATTCATTTTTCATTTCAACTATTATTAATGCAGGAAGCAGCAGCCAAGGACCTGCAGAACGAGCACTAAGCCCTTCTCTTCGCCAGCGGTGGTGTATTTCAACACTGGTTTTAACCACGGCAGTGCGCTCAACACCGGTGACCTCAACGCCAGTGACGTCAATGACACTGGCTTCTCCCTTGAGGGCACCTTAAACATTGGTGTGCTATCTGGCATGCGAACATAGGCAGTGACAGTGATGTCAGTCGGCTTCCTTGGTGCCACTGGTGAATTCTTCTGCATCGCCGCCACCGACACTTGGTCCTCTATGTCTGTCTTTCTGTGGTCATGAACACAGAGAAGAGGAAGAAGGGATGCACATACTGTGTAGCAACAAGGGGAAGCCGTGTAATTCCCGCACCAAGAAGAAGGAAGGTGTTGAGTACACTTACACACAGCCGTGGCACAAGAAGAAGCAGAATGCCACCATGAAGTGCTCACCTCTGAATGATTAACCATGCCATACAGCTGCTCGATACAAATTATGTCCCTTTCCTCCTGTGGGTCTACTCTCGAATCCGGACTGGTCAAAACATCTATTGGGAGGGCGACTCAAGTGGGGGAGTACACCAAGCTTAATTAGTTTCATCCAAATATACAGCCCTTGCATCACTAGATGCACCCAATTTTTTCATGAATTTGCCTTGATTTTTTGCGGCCAAAATGCATGAGATGGGCAGCAGCGGCAGGGGTTTTGATAGGATTGATAGCAGTTGTCAGGAGAGCGCACAACAACGTCGCCACCCATTTTTGATGGCAGTGACAATGGAATGATGGGAGGGCGGATGCCCTACCCACTGTTAGCGACCATTAGCGACGAAATTCCTTCTAAGCGAGGCAAGTGAGCAATAATTTAGTGCATAATCATTGTGCCCACCCTCTATGGCTCAAACCCCCGCTAATTAGCAAGGGATACCATATACATATCCACCACTAACTAGCGGGGTTTGTTGGGCTATACAGGTAGGCAAAGCAAAGCCTAGACTCAAGGATAGCCTTTTGCATCACAGAGGGAGGGAGATATTGGTATGAGTGAGGCTACACTACTAGCATGAGCCACCAGAATGGGCCACCAGGTGGTGTAGCCACCCGGCACCGCATGCCAAAATAGCCACGGGGTGGCTCCAGGTGGCTCTGTGCAAGTCTCTAATGTCGACGAACAATGAGGGATGTCGATGAACAATGAGCAATACCAATGACAACAAATGATGATGATGACAATAAACAATAGCCTCAATCATGTACAAGATGTTTCCAATAACCAGTTCCTTATTTCCCAACTAAAGGTTTTCCAATGTTAAGGTCCAATGACAATACACACTGCGCCAACCCCAGGAATAACCCAATCACAAGTGTTATGCCTACTAATACACAGGTGATTCTGTACCTACTCGGAATAATGTCCTGACTACTTATACAAACCCCAAAATCATATGCAAGTCCACAAAGTCGCCCAAGTTCCCCCTCCCTATCCGTTTATCTGTTGGAAGGCTTCCCATGAGTGTATTGCCATTGGCCAGTGTACAGGTCAACCCTGATGTCCGATCATGTGGCATTGGTCATCCAAGGTATCTGAAACCCCCAGTCTCTTGGCTGACTGATATCGTGTTGTCCTCCTATTTCCCATGTCTCCTATTCCTCTCCCATTGCTCCTGACCATCAGGTTGTGTTCCCCTAACCGCTAGCTCTCTGTAGACACCCATAGTGAGACTCTTCCCAGAAAGGGTTCTTATTTCCCCAACTCTGCTTACTCGGAATAAGAACAATCCCATCAGATTGTCTTAGCTGACCTTTGCTTATCCCAAAACTTCATTGGAATATGCATCCCCAGGCTCCGGACATCTATCACATGCAAGGCCCATGGCCTAGCTGTGCAGGAATAAGCCAATTCCCACATGCCCTGTCACAAGTACTTCCAGTTTATTTCATCATACGGAAATAACACCAGAAATAGTCCCTTCAGAGGTTTGTGGGCTACACACCTCTACAGTTTTTTAGGCGAGCACCTGCCAGTCCTCAGGGTAGTCACCTACCTTTTGTACCTGTTACTCTGTGATCCTGATCCAGCCAGCTATACTGAGACCATATACCAGCTCTTATAAATAAGCCTATACTGTAATCAGACTAATTTTTATATCCCATCCCGACCCAAGTCCACCTCTGGGTCTTTCCGTCACCTCTAGCTATCTCCGGAACTCCAGACTACCGGAGATGAACTCCAGGTCCGTCAGAGTTCATCTCTGCCTTTGGACTTGCATGGGTTTTTATGCAATGAAGGATTACTGAGTGTTTCCCTATCTTCTGTTTAGCCACCCAAGTGGGAACCTGTGACTATGCCTTTCCTCTTGTCTTTTGGGATCCCATAACTATGCTTCCGCATATGACTTCTTACTTACTTGCTCCTTCTGTGATAATAATTAGACTACTTCTATAAAACACTGTAGTTATGCTCATGTACTTCAGTTTAATTATTAATGTTCATCCCATGTTAAACATTTTCTCCCTGTTAAACTTCTCCTCCTGTCAGCAACGGCCTCTGGGTCGGCTGAACAGCGAGTAACCCAGCGAGAACCCCAACCAGGATAAACCCGATAGACACTAGTAGCTTGTGTGTTCCCCGAGTAGTAGGACCAACTGTATGGTGTCCTCTCTAGGAGGCCGTATGTCGTAGGTTGGGATGCGAGGCGGAACCCGGAACAAGTCAAAGAGGGTGTGATATCCACTCAGGTATAAAACCCAGGGCATGGATACAACCCATAATACGGTGTAGAGGAAGTGGGGGCAGGGTGGAGACAATGCCTATGTCAGGCCAAGGTAGAAGCCTGAGATTAGACGAGGTATAATCTACTGTATATGGAGATTCTACTGAGCTTATATAGGCTTTGAAATAAATTAAAGCGAAATTACGGCCGTATACAGCCGAAAACCGTATTATATAGCTGTTAAAAATCCAAACAAATGGGGCCAAAATGGGGCGGAACTCAGGCGAGATGAATGTCAAATTGCGGGGAATGGAGGATTTTTGTGATGCGTTGGAGCTGACACAAATCCCCGATCTTATCAGTTCACAGCTTCGCACTCGATTAAGTATGATGTGCACTCCTCTGGCTCCATTGTGTCCCAATTTTGTACCCTCAGACTGCTTGAGAAACTCCTGGGTCTGTCTGCTTGTTTTTGCAGTCTGTTCACATCTCCGACCATCTTGTGAACCCGGAGCGCACAAATTTATTTGATCGCCGCCTCGAATCACTGGTTGTTCATTCTCAACTGTGTGCGACCCTGTATCACCCCAGTTTGGTCAAGGCTCGGGGTCTTTCTGCGGCATGCTCTCAGACCACGCCTTGGCTGTTCCCATGAGACTATCCCCATCTCTTGACTATCAAGTACTCGTCGCGAGCTCAGATTGCTGATTTTACTGTCGGTTACTACTTGAAAATTTCTCATTGGTGGCGCTCATGTATCTATTGGGGTCTTTATCCCCGCTGGCGCAGAAGAGTCAGCATGGGGCATGTCAACCTCGCAATGAGTTGAAGCAGTACCTTTCGACCCAGCGTGAAATAACAGACAACACCTTGCACTGGTGGGGAGTAAGTCCTTGTCCTTCGTTCTCAACAACGTAAGGTTTAATCTCGACATCAGAACAATACCACGTACCCTACGCTTCGTCGCATGGCCCGGGATTATTTGGCAATTCAAGGCTCCTCGACAGCCGCTGAGCGGGCATTTTCCAGTGGGACGTTGACTGGAACTAAGCTCTGCAATCGACTCAGTGCCAAGTTTTTTGAAGTGCTACAGCTGCTCAAGAGTGGGTATCGCAACGGCCACATCAGCGCTGGCGAGTCGGCCGCAAACTGCATGGAGGCGTTGATCACGGAGTTACATGAACAGGGCTATGGATTGGAGGGCTTGGAGGCTGACGACGAAGACGAGAATGGCGAGGACGAGTACATGACTGACTTTTAATGTGATGCACCCGTAGCTGTCAATAACATGCGGTTCGGGCGTTCGAACCCGTTCGAACCTTGAACCGAACCTGGTGAACCTGAACCTGAGGTTCAGGTTCGGGGTTCAAGCGTCCCCTTGAACCGAACGCAGGTTCAGGTTCGGCGTTCAGAAAAAAGTGGCCCGAACCTGAACCGAACCGAACCTGATCATCACTAGAAGTATGAGATGCTTTCCTAATACTTTCCAATTCAGAGCGACTGATACGGCTGCTCATACTGCTGGATCACCTGGGCTGGGGCGGACCGCCCCGGACTGCCAACTGATATGCTCCCTGATACCTTTGGCACCAGCCACGGAAACATCGGGTTTGATGCTCATCATCTCAGTGAGGCAAAAACTAATCCTGAAATGGTTAGTTTATGGAGGGCATATTTTGTTACTTAAACCTCAGATCTCAGGAGCATTTCCAGTGGCTCTGAAACAACACGATTTCCGGAGTGCGCCGGGCAATTCACTCTGCCGGCACCGTTGCAAGTCAGTCCCCCAATTTTGTTCCACCTGTATCTTCTTGGTTTCAGGTCTCCCAGCGATGATTATCTTACAATCAGGGTCCACCTGTAAATCAAGGCTGGTGCTCACCTTATCTCAGGAACTTTTCCTGTCCCTGGCGCGCGATGTCCATGTCCAATCTCAGCCAGTGGCGTCGATTGTGCCAGTGTGCTGGTACGAGTGAATGTGTAGAATTCCGATCAACGCGGACGCCAGGTTTTGACAACCGGCCACTTTTCGGTTCCCGCCTGGGCGGGCACGTCACGGACCCGGGGACCGCACATATGTTGTGGTTTCACTCTAATGCTATTTCCTGGCTGATTTTCATTCCAACAACTTGCGACCCGAGAAACGGGCAAAAAAGCATACCAACCAAGCTGATAAATTCTGTTTTCGGGAAATACTGATGGCTTGTCAATGGTTAAGGTTCTAGAAAGTACCCGAATGCAAACAAAGACACAAAAACACTATAACGAGAAAAGTGGAAACTATCAGCTACTACCTATTCAATTATATTGTAAATCTTGTAATAATTCCACTGCCTTGTGGCAAACACCGTTGTATCTGGATCCCGAGTGCGCTACAAGCGCGCTATCCGCTAACACTCCCTCTCAAGCCGAGCGAGGCCCGAGGGCGGAAGCGAAGTGCTTGACTTTGCCGGATGGCAGCGGCTTAATGAGAGTATCGGCTACCATATCCTCGGTAGGACAATAGAAAAGCCGAATAGAGGAGTCGTAGTTCGATTGGTCTAATTAGATCCCATCAAATTATGGCACTCTAGTCCTTTTCTGGTGATGTCCACCGGGTGTCACGGGTAATTCCTGCCGCTCCTGTGCGCGGTTGATAGCAAGGCAAGCCGACACATAGCAGAGGCGGGTTCGATGTTTCCTACTGTATGAGCTCTTGCAGCCAATTTCAAGGATTGTTTTTGCCTTACATTAGTGTTTTTCAGGGTAATCATGAATCAAAAACTGAAGAGCAGATAACGTCCCTCGGGGACCGGCTTGAACGGCAGGGTCGAGAAGATTTTGAGGATAGCGGTGCTAAGAGTAGTCTAAGACGAGGAGGTGGGAAGGGAAACTACCCTGGACACTACGATTTTCATCCCAGCCATGCCACTGATGTTTATGGCTGTACCTGTTCGAATTCGTTGCATTCGAGATGAGCCTGGCTTTTGTGCCGAAAGCCGAGAGGTATCAGAATTGAAACTCCGCCCGGTAAAGAGAAAATAAACACACTGAGGTTGAAGATGAAGTCGACAATGACTGCTCGGGGTTTCTATGACTCACAAACTTATCCATGAACCTTCTTGAGGTGATATCCATGTATTTTTGAAGGTCTTCAAGGGTGTTGCGACGAAGGGGCGCAATTTCTACTAAGAAATGATCTGGCTATCCCTCGACGGATAACGGCCCAAAAAATCAGACAAAATTTGCATGGATAGGAACAATTATGAGAATGCGGGTCGGCAAATGTTATGGCTGCTCAAGGAAATGCTGCGATGGATGAAGACTTTAGAACGAGGCCTGTCGGCTGCTTCCGGCAAACATCGCTTAAATTTCCTTTCGGGGAAATCTAATTAGACCAATCGAACAGTTCCTCCCGAATAGAGCCCTGCTCGATGACCCGGCGGATGAAATGGAACCGAATAGCGATGTCATTCTGAGGTAAGCTTGTCAGGATTTTTGCACTCCTTTCGCAGTGCGCTTGCCAGGTATTCGGAACCCAATCAACAAACCATAGCCTGATCCACTGTGGGCTCCTTTCTTCGACAAGGTGCTGTATGAAGGTTAACGCGGCCCAATCGAGCTGGTCGACGCACGTCACGCAGCAGCGTCGACCGAGCGGGCTTTGGGCCGCACTCAAATTTTCAGCCTGTACCAAAACTCAGATCTAATGGTAGCGGGTCCTGCTGCTTGGCGACATTAGCTGCTTTATAAAAGAATAAAACGTAATCCGGCCACGCGCTTTGCTGGCTTTCCGTTAATTGTGTGAACATAAAAATCAGAATTCGAGGAGAATTCTGTCTGACTGTTTATCGAACTTGGCGAAAATCAGGCCCTTGTATTGGTCCTACGCGGATTCGATATCCATGGTCAGGGCACCTCGGGGCCGCTTCAAAAAAAAATCGCTCGAATTAGCTGTCAATACGACAGAAGGGATGAGGCCATTGGTCACAAATCCGGGATTTCTCGAGATGGTCGTAAGACGCGAGATGAGGTGTAGGGCTTCCTTCCCACCGTTAACTTCCCGTATTTACTGGTGCGACGGGTGGCGTCAACGGCATGCCGTCTCGTGCCATAGAGCCTTTGGCCACCAACATTTACGGGACGGGAACGGCGGCCGATGGCGGCCGTAGACGGGTTGGATGCGCCTTTCGCGCTTTCTGCTTTAGAAATGCTAGCAGCCAGCTGTAATTTGGTTATTAACAATTAGCTAATGTCAGGAATGCATATACATAGACACCCAAACCTTTCTCATATCTCTATTCGGTCAGAAACTCTCCTCAGCTTGCTCGCAGCCACAATTTACCGTTTACGGCCGTCTTTTTGCCGTCCCGTACCGTCTCAGGTCGAAAATTGGGCAAAGACGGCCACAAATTTGATAGGGGCAAATAGCCGCCCGCACTTTAGGCGCCTGCGGTCTACGGGGAGAATGGATTTCGAATCCATTGTCCTGCTGTGGGCAACCCAGCCAAGCCGAGGGTGATAGGAAAGACCCCCGGTCACTCCCTACCAAGTAGCTGCGCCGAAAAGCGAAAGATTTCCGTCGTTTGCTCGATTAAATCAGGTTGTTGACCCAACCTTGATCAGTGTTTTACTCTATGTCGGCAGAATTCCAAGTTCAACAAAATAACTGTAGATTATAACTTCCATGATCTAGTGGCTATACCATGTTCGCGGTGAAAGGGTGTTTTCTTCCCCTGGTTCTGGTAGTGTTTAGGCATTTGAGAAAATGAATTCGGTTGATCTTACATGGGAGTTGTGCCCGTTCAGGGAGCTCATATCTATGGTCGTGTCTGCAGGTATCTGAGGGATGGTGGGCCCAGAACTTGGGTTACTGGATCGATTCCCAAGAGAAACTGAAATCCGTCCAACTGAGTTTTCCTGGATGCTTTGACGAATATGTTCGCGTGTATTGAGTGTTGCCAGCATAGAGTTCATATAGACTGTTCCAGTAAGAACAGGCAAATATACAGCGCGAACTGCAACACACGTTTTCCGCTCGGAACGAGAGCCAGAGAAAACCAGAAACTGTTTGGAAACGAGAGGAACTGGAACAAATGTGAGTAGCAAATTTCGGGGAAGATATAAACTGACTAGAATGATGTGGAGAGCAGCGGTGAAAGCGGTCAACATTCCTCGATTCACAGCGTTGATCATGAGCATATTAAGCAAAGAGTTCGTGCTGCAGGAGAAGGTAAGCCACCGGAATTGGCATTCAAAGGATGCTGAGTACATACGACTTTATCGTAGATTTTTTACTATTTAATGTGTAACAAAAACACGCTGTGATCGAGACGTCGCATACGAGGGCACTGGCAGCTTGAAGAGTGGCAACCCCCTGACACGAATTCGAGAGCAATCAGGGGGCAAGCTAAATCTCCTCACCTTCGTCTGATAAAGTAGCGTGAATGAACCCAAGTCTGTGCTGACAACTGTCTGAGCTGAGGGATCGCGATGTCAATTCATGCACTTTCTGGACAAAAAAAATTTGATACCAATTCCAGCACCTATGAACAAGGACCGTCCTTTCAGCATCAGTGCTATCAATTATTCTGTAATGACGCACCGATTTGCAGGAGTGCGAGAGCAGTCTTAAGGTAGTGACTTGTTAGAATGAGAACTTCAAGCAGAAATAAGGCCCCATACAATGAATATCGGCATGATCTTGTATTTGGGGTTCGCTAGGATCATTAATCTCTCGCAGACAGACACTACAATAGAGATGTTCGTACCTCGCATGTTGTGTAGGACCATTCGAAAGGTGAGTGAGACAACACAAGGCTGTTGTAGGTGTGTACTCACGAGCGTAAATGCAATAGGCAAAATACCTGCACGATGTGATTAGCATTCATTGTAAGGGTCATTCGAATCGTTATTTACATTTGTACGATGAAAACGGATAAATACTAGGAGAATGATAGTGAGTTCCGAGGCAACTGACATGGTTGAGCCCATACCCCGGCAAGCAATTGAACCTTCAGCCGTGTCAAGTCGCGCCAGTCGATGTTTAGAGCCCATGTTACTCACCGATTCGTGCCTGCGTCGACAAGGGATTACCGCTTGTTGAACGAAACACGCTGATATGCCGCTCACCAAGTAATAACAACAAGTGCATCGAAGTCGCCAAAGTGATCAATAAGAAGCCAGTAAGTCGCGCAGAAAAAAAAAGTGATTTGCAGTGTTTCGCAGATTCTAAACCATGATTGTCATTTTGTAGCTCTAGGAAGTAAGAGGGTAGGTAAGCAACGGACAAGAGACATATGACCTGGAGCGCAAAGAGTGAGTATAATTGTTGGCTCTTTGCGGGAGGGGCACCTACAACAGCTTTAACGCCCCAGTGATCCTTTGTATACCAGTGGAAGTACAAGTACGTCTGAATGAGACCCATTCCATAGAGTCTGTTAAAAAATCAGACAGAGAGACCGGCTTCCGTGGCATTTAGACCTACATCGTACCTAAGAAGAGGCTCACGAGCCAAACGCCCATGGTAGAATCTAGGGGACTGGCCATTGCAGAGAAAGTCAAGTCGGACGTTTGAAACTATCGATGGTCTGTTAATTAAAGGAACTCGTTGTTGGAAAATCGGCGCCCCTGAAAAAAGTATTACGAGTTTATTCAGGCTCAGTCAGTACTTATACCAGATTCTGCCATAACTAGTGATCGCCGCAAGTCAGGTTCGGATTTAGATTGGACCCTGAACTGGACCGAATGCACATCATTTGATTGATGTTTGCCGTGAATTTCAACCGAGCGAGTAGTGTGTTGTTACATCTCCGTCGATCTCGGAATGCCACATGGGCTGATGTGACGGCCTGTACTTATGCATATCCAAGGTGCATCGGAGACATGGACCTCGAGCACTGCCTGCAGCAAGAATGCGGCATCGTAGTCGTGAGATATATCCTCTACCACGGTAGGCACATCTTGTCGATGCTTTGGTCGCCTAGATCCAAATAAAGGGCTCGCCAGGGCTCGCCTCTCATTCGTTCGCTCGGTCCGCGGTGACGAAAGCATATGTACCCGATTCCTCGCATGAAAGCCCAGATCGTGACATGGGCTACGGCATACTGTACTATTACGACCGGATGTTCAGGTGGTGACGGGGGGTGTCTGAACTGAACGCTTTGGGTCCTGGTGACGGTAACGCTCAGATTTTGCGGCCCAAATAGGCCAAAAACGTGAAAATTTCTGGTCCGGCAATTGCCAGACCTCAAAGATCGACGCAGCTTGCCGAGCTGCACCGCCATGAGTCACGCTGAGCCGAGGTGTCACGACAGAGTCTGCCGTGATGATGCCGGCAGACCCTGCCGATCATACCTTACTTACCTGCACCTGCAGATTTTGTAAAATGTCAGCACAATGTTTCTGAAGCTCGCCTGTGCCATAGAAATGTACCCTGTACGTCCCGCCGAGTGCCCTGGCGAACCTAGCACTGCAATACCGTAGGTTGATATTGGGAGAAGCCATAGGTGAGGGCTGTACAGCTCATTACTGTATCATTTCGACCAAATGTTCAGGTGACGGGTGATGGGGGGTCGTGAACTGGACAATTTGACCTTAGTGACGGTGATATCGCGATTTTAGGGCTCAAAATGAGTAAGAAATGCAAAGAAATTGAGTCCGGCAAATGCTGGACTTCCATTTATGGTAATTTTCTCGTGATCGCCGAGAAATGAACACTGAGTCCAGTGAACCTTTGTGGTGACAGGTGACACCCCGTGTCGAAATGATATCATACAGTATGGTAGCACCCTAGAGTGCTTAGATCTCGGCAATTGATGGCCGCCACAAGGGCCGATTTGCGGCCAACCACAAAATATAGTGTTCCAGAATCATATCACACAATCTCCGAAGCAACTGTGAGGGATAGCGAAGAATCTATGAATTTCTCTCGGACGCAGCATGCGCCGAGGAAGGGCCTGAATGCAGTGATATATGGGGATTTGATCTTGATCGCCGAAGAATGAACACCAAAAAAATTAACACCTTTGGTGACCCATTGAATATTCGGTCGTAATACTACGGTAGTGCAGATTGCCAGGAACAGATTACTGATATTCCAAGTTGTGCTAGTCAAATTTCGCTCTTCAAAACCTTCAGCGCCGTCCGTTTTGCCTCCGCACCCTGATTCCCTCAATATGTGAAGGTCCCGTAGCCCACCAGACAATGTCACCCCCGACGTAACGACTTTGTTTTTCGATCGCCTGATCCAACTAACACATCCAAGGGGCCGGGGTCCTTTCGTCCCTGGCGGCGTATATTTCGGCTCATGGAGGGTAGCCCCGACCGCAGGAGGTCAGCTGAATTTCACGGTGTGGGCGGTGTCGCCGGTTTCGATGCGAACTCATGACGGCCTGAAGTAAAGTCCTCGCGGTTACTGAATGCGTTGATGGTGCGGACAAACTGTTCTCCCGTTCGGGCGTTACCGCTATCGCCGTCGTTTCACTCTGACGATGTTTGCCTAGATTGTTGGACCCCAGATGGTCCCGCCACCGCATGACCCACCCAACATCTCCTCAGCAGAGGGCAGGGCGTCTCGCCTATCGATTCCAAAGCTGCCAGTCGTAGTGTCGGCAAGTCTACAGCTTGTTGTTGCGTTAGCGCGCGCTGACTGGCGGGCAGAACGATGAACGTCATACGGGATCTGAGATTTGCTTCGGGGTTCGGTTTCACCGGGGTTAACTCCTAACCATCTGATTCTATTCCCAGGATGCTTGCTTCTCGGACGGCGACTCCATGCCGCAAGGCATTATGCGACTCGATATGTTTCCCTTATTCTCGGGAAACTGCTCTGAGATATATCGAGCAAATTTAACCTGCCCGAATCAACGGATGATACTAGTGTGGTTCCTTTACCCCACATTGTCCTTCAGTACCTATCCGCGATAATTAGGTTGCGATCACGCTGTTCCGCATACCTGACCCAGCTGAGGCGCGTTCTTTCGTCAAGGTACATCACATTACTCTCGATAACTCATCTGACTGTCAGCATTCACAGATAGGAGCTGAGCCGTGAGGAAGGCATTTGGAGAAAGCTTCAGCATCGGAATATACTCCCGTTCCTAGGGGTCTATGACATCGGCGCACCACGTCCCCCGGGAAAGCCTCCCACCAAAAAAATCGCAGTCCCTTTGTGATACGCGAGGGCCTTGAAGCTCTCTGTGTTAGCACCGTCTCCCACGACCTGTGGTTCCTGCTTGATCAATGCTGGTCCGTCGGGCACTACCAAACCGCTCAACATGTAATTTAAGGTATCTTTGTGCACTCGCTTAGCAAAGTACAGGTTTTGCTAACAGTCAGTCGTTTCATCTCCGTATTTTAAACACCGCATTGTCCTCAGGTGATTGTGCGCCATTTAGTTTATGCTCGCGGACATCGAGATGCTAACTTTTCCCAAAAGATGACGATCAAATGCGATACCGGAATAATAATATTTTGCGCTGAAAGAGAAACCACATAGTATATAGCAGAACAAAACATCCGAGGAACGCGTATGATGCAATTGCTTTATCGTAGCTCACTGAATGTAAGGGTTGCAGCTCGGCCTCGGTGCAGCAGTCCTTGCAGCTCCGAGCGCAGCGGTAACGGCAGCGGCGAAGTTCTTTAGTTCATTCCGTATTGATCCCGTAGTTAGTTGTAGTCAATTTCCCGGACCCGGACAGTTCTCCAGTAAATAGTGTGTATTCCCGAGTAGTTTAGTCATCCTCGTCAAACACGGAGCTTTACCGACTCAACAACCAGTCTAAGTAAAACTCACACAACCTGGATCATTGGGTTCTACGACTTCCAATACAGGAACTCTGTAGCCTCACACTGAATACACCTAGCCTCCGACCCTCTGAACAGGCTGAACAGGGATTTGCTTGGCTTGCCTGAACAAAATCTATGGCTCTTCTTTAGTTCAGTTGCTTCAAATGCCCTCAGTTCTCATCCCGGCCAGCCCCTCAAAATGTTCGCCTCATCTCCACGGCAAGAAAAATAACCTATTCTGGTTCTATGCTCTCACCACGCGCTATCCTCTCATTATCAACGGCACCCCAAAGAGATTTTCATATTCCTTGGTTGTTTTCGACTTCTCTCGGTACACAACAGATGCTCGTCTTCTCACAGCTGTTCATACTGCTCTGTTCTTGGCTCAAAATGGTCAACATTTGGATCAAATCTTTTTATGTAAGTCCGATGTCTTTGTTGCGTTGGTGGACGCTCAGCCGACCTTTCAAGCTCTATGTGAGAAGACTTCCGAAGATGTCGGCATACTTTCGAAAGCACCGAGACTCAATTCCGTGCCGAGCACGCCTCGGCATGGTATCTGGTGGGTGGTATTTGAATCGCAGGTGGGGCTTATTCATTTTCCTTCCTTTGGCACACATTTTATCTTCTCCGCGCCTGGTTTACTACCCCATTCACTTGCGGATTAGAGCCTGTCTTATCTACTTCACACCTTAGCATCATCCATCTTTCCTCCTCGAATTACTGGCACATTATGTGACTTCTGACGACTACCAGACTCGACTGGAGCCATCCAGATCTTTGCCTTGGCATTATCCCATATGCGAATTTACGACTTTTTGTTTGACTACCTCTATGAATTGATTGATTCCAACATTTGTGTGGAGAACATATCTCACAACATCTAACTGTGCAAGAGGTGAGCAAGATCTGGATCTTGGGATGCCATCAATGTTACGAAACTGTCAGTGGCGCCGCTCGGCTGATCTGCGGCACCCAGCACACTTCGACTTCAGGCTAGCAGGATCTTTTGCTTAACGTCGCACAGGTCGGGGGGAGTTTACAGGAATTAGTGCAAAATCAGTGGAAGTATGTCCCTTTCAATAAACAGGTTCTATGGGTCTGTACCAACGGCAGAGTAGAACTCCCCGAAGAAAAGATCACACACTGGTCGCGACGGCCATGCATTGCAAGTGCATTGATCTCTTTTTGTATGTCACCGAGTGAATCACTGACTATTACCACAAGAATGAACTACTTATTCAAGAAATACATTATCGAATGTAAGTGCGTGCTATGTGATGTTTGCAGGGTTGAAGGGTTGGACGAGAGGTAGGATTAGCGGATATGTCGCGTGAAACGCGTCGTAGCACGTATCCGCTTGCAGTTTGTGCGCGACGCGTAGCGCGTAGTACAGTCGTGGAAGCGCAGAATATGATGCCGTTGATCGCCGCTATTTGCCTGAGCCAAACACTTTCCTTTTTTGGGGGGGTGGGTGGTCGTGGGAACGATTTCCACGATCCAGAGATCGCTCACCTCTTGTAACTGTGGGTTATCTGGTGATGGTTCTCACGTTTTGTACCATGACACAAGATATCGACTTTCGGTGTCCGGAGCGAAGCGGAGGAATATCTTGTAGTAACTATTACTTACTTGTTCGTCAATAGTTCATCACTATGACGGCTGGTAACGAGCCTAGAAAGTTGGATGGAAGTGGGAAAAAGGAGATTGATGCAAGATTGATGTGATGAGGCTGTGTTGATGTGATGCGATCAACGTGATCCACGACCTCTCCCGCCACGTCCCCGATCAATCCCGAGCGGCGACCTGCTGTGTCGTGCTGTATACGCCTTGTGGATCCAGGCACCAGTGAGGCGTTGGGGCTGAAGCGAGGAGCCCGCACACCGCCGCTCTCACAAAGCCCGGCGTTGCCCGCTGTCACTGACAAACCGAATCAAAACCGAATCGATTCGCCGCCACGGCATTGGAGACTCACAGATGGACGGATTGTGGGCAGACGTCCTGCTTGGCGTCCGGTGGGCGCGAGCATGTAAAATCTCCCCAGTAGCGCAGCGCCTTCTGCCCTCGGTCTGGCCTAAATCTCGTTTTGTCTGGTGTTTGCTCCGGTGATCCCGCTCTCCCTCCCTTCCTTCATCTGCATTCCTTGCTTGCAACTGGTCGGTCGCTTCCTCGTTCTTGTTCTCCTGCTCCATCGATTCAGAATCGTAGTGATTTTTCTCCCCAAGTCTTGAAGCTTAGATCACCGGACCTGCGCGAGCCCAAGGATTGAGCGTGGACACACCTCCATCGACTTGGGTGGATGAACCGGATTCGACACCCGACGCCCGGAATGTCGTCCCGCATCACCTTCGTTCTCCTTCGGCTTTCCAATGTTCTTCGTCTGAGTTCCTCTAAGTCCATTCCGATTTCGCCGCTTCATCCACCTTGGAGGGCTCCAAGGCTTGCGGGCTATATTTACTCATCGCATTGCAAGACATCGGGCGTGAGATGGCCGCCTCTACCCTCCGCGCATGGAGGGGATGTACCGGGCCCGACTCTCTGGCCCGAAATTACGGGAAAGTGTGCGCTCCTTTTTTTCTTCTTTTTTGGCTTTCTCGAGCTCGAGGTTGAATAATCCCGGCCGACTTAACAAGGTGAACCGAGTTTTTTTTGGTCCTTCTTTCTCCTTCTTTCCCCGGTTTTGTGCTTGGTTCCTCACTCTTCCGTTGAAGGTCCGTGCGCACTTCAAGATGTCGCAGCATCCATCCAGTCGGTGACTCTGCGGCTTATGTGAGTTATTCCGAGTCGACGTATCGTACTACCAGGTGAGCCAAATCATCGAACGTGATATACGTTAACACCCTTCTCGCGTCTCAAGTCGGATGGATGAAAGACCGGGTTCGACGCCCGGCGCCGAAATGGTTTCTTGGAAAGCTTGTTGTTTTTATTTTCCACTGATTTGTTTCTCCACTAGTTCTCGGCTCCTTCATTCGGCATTTTCACTCTGAGAGAAAACGAGATACGAGGCACGGATCCAGGTCCGTGCGTTCTTAATGCGCTCCGCTTTTTGCTCTCCCACTGAACCCACGTGTGTACATGATAAACGACGCAAGGAATCCGGCGTAGTAGAAGCGTTTACCTCGACCTCCGTAACCAAATGAAGGATGCAGGGATGGCGGAATGCAGGAATGCGATGCGTCGGGTTCGTCTCCCGGCGCGGGAATGAGTCTGTTCGAACTCGGTTTCTTTTGTGTTGTTTTAGGGTTGGTGAGTGATCTCTTTATTAGTAGTTGCTCGCGCGCTTGTATCTCATTCACTCCTCTGGTCAAGAAGGTGCCTTCATCCACGTGTTTTCGAACGACCCGATAATCCATCTCTAGGCTTAGAAAGACGCCCCCCATGCGACGTATCTTATTTCCAGGCAAGCCAGATAATGGGGCGTGGTACACGTTAACACACATCTCATATCAAAATTGGATGGCAGACCGCGTTCGACACCCGGCTCCCGACATGATGAACGAACCTTTCATTTTTTTCCTTCTCGTTCCCACCCTGTCCTCCTTCCTTTGTGGTTTGGATTGCTCATTTTTCTCAAGGTTTACTCGTTTGGCTGTGGATTCGATCACCCCTCCAGAGACGATCCTCCCTAGATTTGAAATGGAATGAGGTCGGAAAGAATGGTGGATGGAGGGGTATGTCTAAGGTAACTTATGTGAGGTTCTCCATTCATCCTTCATTCTTCATGCCGCGGACAGCGGACCGAGCTCAGGACTCGGGTGTGGTGTATCATACGCCAACACCGTCTACATCGTGAATGGTAACGGCTGCGCGTATGTACTGGGCTCTAAGCCGGTGCCTGGAACATATTTTTCTGTTCATCTTTTGCGGCGCGATGTGTTCACACTCACTCCACCTCCATCGATCATATTTGCAGTGCGTCCTTGGTTTCTCAATCCTCTCCCGAATGTTCGTCCCGGGTTCAAACCCAAACTTATGGCATAACAACGCCAGCTTGAAACTGATTTCCTTGGTTTACAGCTTCCATTGTTCAAAACAATTCCAGAACAAAAGAAGGCCAGGAATCTGTGCCAATTCAGTTCTATCCTCTTTAACTGCGTGTATAATGGCTGCTACCATGCGTTTGCCATTACCCGGGACCAGTGCCGTCGATAGCCGGCGGAACGGAAGGTTCGGGAAGGAATTCCATCGGGTTCGTCAGATTTCGTTGTGAGTCGGCATCTAACCATGCGGCATTGGCTGTATTTATGCCTTATATATAGCTTTTATTCTGCCGTTGTGCGGAAACAACGGTCCGACACTTAGCTAATTATTGGACTTGAAGTCTTCCCCGCGGCTCGCGGCGTGCAGCTGGCTGCGGCTCCATAGGAAAGCGCGACGAGTCTGATTGGATTATTGATCCTAACCACTGTATTGACGGAGCGCAAGAAGATACCACCAAGCGAGATGGAACACAGGAACACGAAATTCGTGCGGTGAGTCGTTGCCATTTTACTTAATCGAACAACAGAACTTCTCGATGTCCAGCGTTAGATTGATCTTCTTCCGCTCTCTACAGCTTCCTGTACATCTGGGAGAACCGGAAGGAACTTTTCGCCGGTGTGAGGGGTCTTATGGAATACACTGAACGTACTGAAGCAGATGGCGTAGATCCGAAGGGACCATTGAATGGTTTAAAAGCCTGGGCTCTCAGCAGCCTTGAGCCCTCAGCACAGTCCCTTCGAGTGTGCATAACTACCATGGCTTTCACCAAACTGCTCACGGTGCTCTCAATCGTAGTCGCGACCTCGGCCGCATCTATGGTTCTCCACGAACGACGCACTGCGGTTCCCTCTGGTTTCGTCCGTCGTGGGGCGGCCCCCGCCAACAAAATGATCACCTTGCGTGTTGGGCTGAAATCGAACGATGCCGCCGGTCTAGAGGCCAAGCTAAGATCTGTTTCCAGTCCTGGAAGCTCTGACTTCCGCCAATGGTTATCGATGGACGACGTCCGTGCATGTATCTTGAACTCTGTCTCCGATATGGCTGACGAACAGTTTGCAGGTCAAAACCTTTACTCAACCATCTGCCGACACGGTCTCGGCTTTCAACACTTTCGCATCTGCGAATGGCCTGGTCCCGACTGTGATATCGCCGAATCAGGATTGGGTTTCGATTACTCTCCCAGTTTCCGAGGCGAACAAGCTCTTTGCTGCACAATTCGATGTCTTTACCCACCCTTCCCTCAAAGACTCGATCACGCGCACGCTGTCCGTCTCACTGCCATCTGAGCTGGTTGGGCACGTCGATGTGATCCATCCCACCACAGCATTTGGCGCCCCCAACACTCGTCTGGTGCCCCCGGGGCGCCAAATTAATGCACGTGGGCCAGCCGCATCGTGCAACTCAAGTGATCCCTCGAGCTTCGTGACTCCAACCTGCTTGCAAGAACTCTATGGCATCCCCACTACCCCCGCCACCCAAACGTCGAATACTCTTTTGGTCACTGGGTACTCGGATGACTGGGCGCAGAGGGCGGATCTCGCTGTGAGTAACTTAACTCACAAATCCCAATCCAAAAGCCACTGACGTGTCTTGTAGCAATTCTTGAAACTTGTACGGCCAGACATACCACCCTCCACAACGTTCACGCTATTGACCATCGATAACGGAACGAATCCTCAAAGCCCCAGCGATACTGGACTCGAGGCTAACTTGGATATTCAATACACCATGGGTGAGTTTCTGTATGAAGATAGCCCCGCACATTTACTAACAGATCTAAATCTTCAGGTATCGCGACCGGAGTCCCCGTCGAATTTCTGTCTGTTGGTGGACCGCCCACGTTAGACGACTTCCCTACTGCGCTTTGGACACCACCACCTTTCTCGACGGCATCGCTGACCCCCCAACGGTAATGACCACATCTTACGGATTTACAGAATCATTTTTCGGACTCAGCGTCGCGACGTATGTAAATTATGTCGCCAGAGGAGGCATTGTCTTAACGCGGTCCTCCCTTGTAGCAAAATCTGCAACGGATACATGGCGCTTGGGGCACGAGGAATTTCCGTCGTATTTGCGTCCGGGGATGTCAGCTTCTCAACATTGGTACACTCGGGCAACACTGACGTGGGTTTTAGGGTGGTGTGCGAGGGAAACCACGATTCTACCGACGTGTGCGCGAACAACACGTTTATGCCTGTCTTCCCAGCTTCCTGTCCATGGGTAACCTCCGTGGGCTCGACGCAAGGATTTGCCCCGGAGAAAGCCATCAACTTTACTGGTGGTGGATTTTCCAATTTTTTCCCCACGGCGTATTACCAGACTGCAGCTGTTTCCGGCTTTTTGGATACAGTTCCGGGAGACTTCCCTGGCATATTTAACAAGACCGGGCGCGGATACCCAGATGTTTCGCTTCAAGGGTGGAATTTCGAAATGGTGGCCGCCGGTGAAGTAACCAACCATGGAGGAGGAACCAGTGCATCGGCGCCAACTTTTGCGTCAATCATTGCCCTGATTAATGATCGTCTCCTGGCGGAAAACAAGCCGGTCCTGGGATTCCTTAATCCTTTCCTCTATTCAAAGGCATCGTCGGCGTTGACCGATGTAACTGCCGGCCACAACTCGGGCTTTGTGTGTCCCGCGTCTTCTGTGAGTTCCATTCATTAATTTTTTCTCCCTCGGAGTTTCACAGGCTTACGTCCCTTTAGGTCGCTTTCGATGCAGCGATCGGCTGGGATCCTCTGAGTGAGTGCGCTCATCAGTTTCATAACATACCTAACAGTGAATCAGCCGGTTTTGGGACGCCAATCTTTGCCGATCTCCTCGCTGCCGCGTTGGCCTAGAGTCTCTGCGAGTCAGTTTAACTGGGCTGCTTCAATCGCGATTGGAGGGGTTTTGTTCACTAGATAGCAATCTTGTAACTCGTTATTCCATGCCGGAGGAGAAACACGCACCTTCCATCCCTGTCCCAAAATTCTAGTGAATCCTCCCTCCGCCCGGATCATTCACAAGGACGAGCTTGATATCGGAGAGCAGTTCAAGACTCTCACTGTCTTGTGGAATCATCGTTGTTCAACATACCGAGGACATCTTTTCCCAAAAGATGACGATCAAATGCGATACCGGAATAAGAATATTTTTGCGCTGAAAAGAGAAACAACATAGTATATAGTAGAACGAAACATCCGAGGAACACGTACGATGCAATTGCTGGTCGTAGCTCACTGAATAGGGGTGTTCAATAATTAGGTCGACCTGGTCAGGTCGCGTTTTAATTCGAAAAATCATTTGATCCTTTGACCGCGATTCGCGGCGGTAGGCGTGCGTGCCAGCATACGAGACAGATGATTACTCGAAAGAACAGAGAAGAATCAAATGGAATGCATTGCTTAATAGACTGTCTTAAACTCGATGTATGGACTGTTAGGTAGGCCGTTAAATTATACCAAGGGAATATACAGTAAAAGAGATTGGGTTTCGCAGGCACGTTGGCATTGGCATCTTTGCGAAGACGGCCTCGTCCGCACTTTGCCGCAGGTGGAGTCTCGTCGGACATGGAGCTGGCACGCTTTCGAGTGGTGTTGACGGCGTCATCAGACACGTCGATCGTGGTCTCCGGGGCGGCGAAGGGCGATGGATGGTTATAGAGTTGTTCTGTGGACAGGTACGGCGCAGTACGCGGCACCATATACGGCCCTGAGAAGGAGGAGGGACCATAAAAAGCGGGGGGAAATTGAAATCTCCCTGTACAGCAGCGTTAGATTGGCGGAGGAGGTATACATGTTAGGCCACGCACCAAGGTAGTCCGAGGATCCATACGGTCTTATAATCTGTAGTTTGCAGTCGCCACGTCGCGTCCGCCGTCACGTTAAGCCGTGTGCGTACGTCTGAGAACCTGCATGAGAAGCCGTAAGAAGCAAGACACAAGAAAGATCCAGACTGAGTTATAACCTGACATGGCCTGACAACCGGTGACGGTATGGATGTGCAAAGTCGCGCGCGTGTAGAAGGGAGAGATAGTACACGGCTATCCCGGGAATCTCTGGAATTCAAGCAACTTCCAAAGAATTCCGATGATTCGCCCATTCAAGGGAATCCCAAGGGAAAACCGTTGGAATCCATCGTTCTCATCAATTCCTTTGAAAAAACGATGGAGAGTCTTGTAGGAAATGGCTCGAATTGATGCATCAATCCAGCCGTATCAACTGATGCCATCTGAAACCGTCGGAATCCTTTGAATCGGCGGCCCAGCAAATTCCAAGGGATCCCGGGATAGCCGTGTAGAGATGGGAGAGTATGTACACAAGGTCACGAGAGATCACGGAGTAGAGTGATCGGACACTCGGCGATCACTGATTTTTCGAATTAAAATGCAACCAGACCAGATCGACCTAATTATTGAGCACCCCTAATACACCTAGCCTCTGATCCTACCCAATACAAAAGCTGCCGCTTGAGAGCCGTACTCCTGAACATAACCGAGATGCACAGCGAGGCTAGTTCCGCTAGCACAGAACTCGTCCCCAATATCGCAGAAGGAAGCGATTTTAGCTGAAAATTGCCCGAGACCGTGATCCGAGCGAGGGAAGATGCCGTTCCTGTTTGCGGTGCCTGCAAGAATTTTCAGCAGAGAAATTGGCATCAACTCTTTTTTAGCCGTTCAAGGAGTCTATACCACCCTCGTCACTTCGTCAGTTTGGCTAATTTTAAGCAAGTTCGTCACCTCATCTAAATTTAGCAGATTTGAGGATTGTTCGTCACTTGAGACTCCCCGCTGCGAATGGTCGTCACTTCAGATTCTCCGCTGCAAAAGTCCGTCAGTTCAACATTTTTGTCACACAAAGCACGTGGCTGTTCTACGCCGCTGCTGTCACCGCCTTCTTTGTTCTCTGACCACCACGTTCTTCAACCACGTTCCTTTGTCTAACTACTACACCACGGCCTCGACATTGATGCACTCCAACAATATCTGGGTTGGGAATCAGGCTCGTCGCGGAAGCTTAACCCATTTAGATATGAACCATTCGACAAACGCCGTGAGGCCGAGATCGAGCTGATGTTGGAGACTGGCAACGTTCGTAACCCCATAATGATGTTGTACACCGGTACGACAGCCGTAATAAGCGCGGTGCGCCGGCAGCGGAGAAAACGGGGTGTGCGCGCGCCGATGACGACGAAGTTCAAGATGCGAAAGAGAACCTCGCTGAGGCGCAGGCACGATTAAAACTAGCACAGGCCGAACAGAAGGTGTTTTATTCCCTGATGCAAAACCCATAGTGGCCAATGGAACTCCAGTCAAACTCATCTGGGCGCACGCGCGTTTCGGAAGCGCAAGAGGTCTTCCAACTCGGAATAACCTGAAGGTGGGGTCCCAAAATTATCTGCTGACTCGTTGCTAAATATGGGCTGTTCTTCACAGTCCACCAACCCATCTCAAACCGCGGCTTTTGTTGAGGACGACACATCAGGTGCAAATATTGTTTTCCACTTGTTCCCGCGCTCCCAAGTGCAGGATTCGTCGCTGCTGCCGGGCCTTCAACGATCTCCGAGTCCCGGACAGCAAAACCAGCTCAGCTGCCTCAGAAACGACTCAAGCTTGGCCCGCTCAAAGGATGGGGGTCCAACGTGATGGGATAGCAATAAGCACAGCGACTATGCGAAAGTACTGGGATGAATTGAAAGTGGAGTACGCGCAGGCAGTCCCGCCCGCCGACTCGCATGAATAGATTACAGCCTAATTTCTTGATCTTTGGACTTTTTAGAATTAATTACTGCACGCATACTACCTTATTCATTTGCATATACTCATGTAGATTCTCTGTAACTAGCTTATCGCTTACCCGCAATGATACAACCTCGATACATTGCTGCACCAAATTCAAAGTGTTGTTCCGTGTAGTGATGTCAAGGTTCGTTTCGGTTCAGGTTCGGCGCCTTTCGCTCTGAACGCTGAACCTGAACGCTGCGTTCAGTTCAGGCACTCGCTGAACCTCGAACCTGAACCGGCGTTCAGGTTCGGTTCGGCGTTCGAACGGGTTCGAACCTGGCAAGATTTCGGGCATCTCGGCGAGCAGGAAAAGTCGTTAATTCCCCGTCTGCGTCATCTAACATCCTGTCCTCGTGCCTGTATTCGGTGTACAGCATCGCAACGGTGTGTAACCCAGATTTCTGGCTCAAACACTTGGTCAATGGATGCACACCAGCCTAGGTTTAACGTGAGAAGATGACAAAAAATCGCGAATGCTGCTCACAGCTACATCTCCGTAAAAAACGCCCAACAGCTACTGTTCAAATGCATGGTTGAGACGCCTAAGAGGTCAGAAAACTCCGAAATCATGATAAAATTCACTGATCTTGAGGGTTTTCCGGTTCAGGTTCAAGTTCGGTTCGAATGCATCTCGTTCCGCCCGAACGCCGAACCGATCTTGGCGTTCAGGTTCAGATATTTGCTGAACCTGAACCCGAACGCGGCGTCTGGTTCAGGTTCGGTTGAGGTTCGAACCGATTTTCGAACTGAACCTTGCCACCACTAGTTCCGTGTCAACCATAGTTTCTGCGTCCCGGGAATCGGGCTATACAGTGCCAAAACCGTACGTGGGATTTGGATTTCAATCAGGCTAGCAGTAGAAGCAGGCGAGACAACTTACAGGTTGGTGAAAATATCCTGATGGACACTGAACTGTCACACTGTGTGATGGAAATGTTGAACTGACGAAGATTCACAGCCGGGACTCCAAGTGACGAAGAATACCACATATTTGCTAAATTTACAGGGGGTGACAAAGTTTCTCAAAATTAGCCGAAGTGACGAAGTGACGAAGGTGGCGCGGACTCCCGTTCAAGCAAGTACGGTTGAACCAGTGAGGCAAAGATCACAAGATAGGAGATATCCGCGCGAAAGGTGTCCGCTGATGCGAATGAACCGCCATACTTAGAGGCTGTCATTGAATCGAGGTGCGCCTGACTATGTACATTCAGAACGAATATTGGGATTAATTGAGGAGCCAAAGTAAACCATCACCGGCTCCATGGCGGCGGGGAATTCCCGCATGTTGGGCAGAAGGTGCTCAAGGCTAATTCCATTCCTGCGTTGACTCCATTGCATGGGCCAATCAATGACAAGGGTAAAATCACCGGCTCATAGGGGCACGGTGAAAGTGCCGCTTTCCCGTTGCCGCTGCTGCAAATTGCCGCTGTTACCGTGGGATTGCCCAGCACAGCTTTTGTTACTGCCCCACTGCTGCTGCGCTGCCGCAGCAGTGTCAAAGAATTTTCAAACTTGAGATGTGACCATTATCACATAGCTCCATCTGCATAGTATACGGTCCCGAAGGAGAATCTGCATCAACTAATCTTTAAATTGAAATACGAGCAAAATAGTTCTTGAGTGGCCTAACATCAATTCGGCATCCTCGCTGCAGTACCCGTCAGAAAGTCAAAATTGTTGGTCTGTTGGCCACTCAGAGATCGAAAAAGAATTGAATATCAAGATGGCCAGAAATGCAGGGCAATGTGTTCATGAGCAATGTCCGAAGCATCGATCGTTGTATTGGTCATGGTTGAAATTTATTTTTCCCACCGTAACGGAGTCTGCGGGACTCTTTGTGGGGTTAGTTCATTGTCAACGGAGATTTGTCTCCAGATCCACGGTCTGCAGGAAATTCTAGGGAAAAACAACTAGTTTCAACCACCCTCATCTCATGCACAAAAATGTCGAACAAGATGGATGGCTGGATGTAAGTCAATGAGGCTGAAGTTGGAGGAAACAAGTGTGTGTGCTGGATACTAGTAGTAATGATAGATGTACGTTAATCTGGGTTAGATTCTATTTACCAGAAGAGCAGAGTCTTGGCAAGGCGGTGTTCAAAGTGCGCAGCATTGAATTAGAATGTTGAATGGTGTTCAAATGAGCTGGAGCATTACTTATGTTGACATTTGAATTGAAAGAGAAAGCAGAAGTGGGCTGGCTGTGGCAGTGGTGAGATACAAACTTATTAAGGAGGGGATTGCAGCGGAAATACCGCGAGAGAGGACCACAGACCCAAACATGACTTGAACATGATTGCCGCCCAACTGCCGCTGCATTGTAAGATTGCCGCTGTGTCTGGTCTGTGAGTGCTGCAGAAGTACCGCAGCATACAGCAGACTGCCGCTGAAAACAGCCCGACTGCCGCTGCAAAGTGCTGAGTTTGCCGCTGCAGAGTGCTGCCGACCTGCCGCTGTAGAGTGTTCGCATATATTTTGGTGCCGCCAGACTGCCGTATAGTGCCGCTGCATCGAAAATTATTCATATCTTAACGTCGCGGACGACACAAGATTCAACCCTAGGCGACAGTGTAGCAATATATTGAATACAGTAGAGTGCACTGACACATTTTAAACCACCAATTCTGATGCCGCCAAGCAGTTCAACATGTACCCACAAGTCAGACTGCCGCAGACTGCCGCTGTAGTGCCGTTGGAACTGCCGCTGCATGCCGCAAAAGCACTGCAGCGGCAAAATCCCTTTGCCCGGCTCATAGTTTGCTTCTCCGTTCGGTGGCTGGTCTTTATATGATTCTAGCCACGCATGTGGAGGGGTAAAACACATTCCCATTCAACAGAACGAAACCCGAGATATGTATACGAAAGTAAAGGGAAATCGGTGAGGAGCAGAGGTAAGGAACGCTACATATAGTCCGCCTGTTCCACACCGAATCCACCTTTGGGTCACTCCAGGGAATTCGATGTGTCGGGGGTCCCGATAAACGTTCCCGAAACCATTGGTTTTGGGAAGAGATTTATTGAATGGTACCTTTGAGTTTCGGGAGGCAAGGAACAAAAGAATTAGGAAGTTCCCGAATCCGTTCCCAGAACTGGTGGTTTCGGGGACGTTCATCGGGACCCCGAAACCTCGAATTCCCGGGAGTGCCCTTCTTACTACGTCATTCCCCTTTGCGACACGTGGTTGAACGCTGCTGCCGGCGTTATTGCTGCCGCAGCAATGGCTGAATTACCGCTTTGCTTGTTTGCTTGGCGCCAACCTTGGCGTTTTTTGCGTACCTTGAACGCGAGGCAGTGTATCGGCCTCTGGTTTCGGGTTGGCGCTTGGCATTCTTTGCCGCTTGTTTCCAGGGAGCGCATACGTCAGTGTTTGGTGTTTGGCGCGCTCTGCTTCATCACTCTGCCACTCCTCGCCTGGCTTACCTTTTTCTTGCCTCATTTCCTCCTTCCCTTCATTCGCCCTTCCGCGGTTTGCTTCCACCCTGCACCCTGCACCCCACCTGCCAATTACCTCGTGCTTGTTCTACCTTTAATGCATGGTCCGTCCTCTTTGAGCTTTTAATTCCACTTTCACCCGTTGCTGCAGGACGTCTTCCGCCACCCATGCATTCACTCGTCTTGATACTCGGGTCTCGCACAAATTCGACTCGACCCGAACGCGGATCATCGATGCGTCCAGACGAAATGATCATTCGATTTTTGTCTGAGAAACCTACCATACCATCCTTCCTGCTCTCCTCTCGGGTTTTCTTCACCGCCGATACCCCTGTCGACATCCTACACGCCACTCAGCAGTCTGACATCCGCAGTGAATCTGACAGCCTGCGGAGAGATACCGTGATCAATGAACGAATCCTTACCAATGGCATAAAGATCCAGCCAGTTTGGGTTAACAACAACCAATGCATCTCGCACGTCTCCCCTTAGCTTTCGTTCTTGCAACCTCTATCGCTGCCCTTATGGTCCACGAGAAGAGAGTCACCCACCCCTCGCTGATCCGCACTCGGCGCCTCGAAGGCCATGTAACACTCCCTCTCAGAATCGGTCTACGGCAACGCAATACCGAAGACCTTGCCGAGAATCTCCTCTCAGTGTCCGACCCAGAGTCCCCGTACTTTGGACAGCACTGGTCCGCAGCGAAGGTGGCCCAGATGTTCGCACCGTCAAATGAGAGCAGAGATGCGGTCACGGCCTGGCTCGCTGGCGCGGGATTCGGAACGGAACGGCTGCGTGTCAGCCACAACAAGGCCTGGATCCACGTCGAGAACGCCAGTATCGCAGAGGTCGAAGCGCTACTGGACACTGAGTACCATGTTTATGCACACGAATCTGGGGAGGAGCATGCGGGTAACTTTCGTTTCACCGGATTCAAATGAATGAAGACTGAACTCGCTGTTGAATAGCGTGCGATTCGTATTCTGTCCCATCCCACATTGCGCACCATATCGAGATCATCACTCCCACCGTTCAGCCGAATATCAAGCTTGGATCAACTCCGCGGCCCTCTGAAAGATCGGTCATGCCGAGGGCGCACTCCGCTCCAGTCCTCCCCCTTGGATGCGATCAAGCCTTCACCCCGGCGTGCATACGCTCCCTCTACAACATGACGTACGTCCCAAAGGCGGCGGATCGGAATAGCTTTGGTATAGGTATGTGACCCGACTATCCTGCCTTCCCTCCAGTGGAGCTAAACCTACGTACCTGATTCGCTTTGTAGTCAGCCAGGCCCCAGCGACGTATCTGCAATCGGATCTGGATATGTTCTTTGCCAACTTCTCTCCCAGCCTGATCGGAAAGTCGCCGCTGTTCGTTTCAATTGACGGAGGTGAGAGTCGTTCATCTACACACTCAGAGTAGGCCTGACAGACATATGTTCGCGAAGGGATTGTGGATGCGGTAGAAGGCACGGACGTCGGGGAAGATGGGTGGATCCTTCAATATACGATGGCTTTAGTGGAGCCGCAGCCAGTTACGATGCTGCAAGTCGGGACCTTGATTACCGGTATGCCATTTATTATAGTCGCAAGCATACCGCGAAGCTCAACATCGTGTGGCGTGTATCGCCAGGACATGTCCTGTCCTTCAACGAGTGGCTCGACGCAGTCGACGGCTCGTACTGTACGTCCGACGGCGGGGATGACTACGCGTACGACCCTCCCTTCCCCAACCTCCCCATCGGTGACCCCCAGGAGCATTCCTGCGGAACCATCAGCCGTCCGCACGTCATATCGAACTCGCGCGCAGACTTCGAATATCGTCTCTCGCCGTTCTACACCCAGCGCCAATGCAACGAGTTTGCGAAGCTGGGGCTCATGGGCGTGTCCGTGCTGTTCTCCGCGGGGAACTTTGGTGCTGCGGGAACGACGCAGGGATATTGCCTCGACGATAATGGGACGTAGCCTTTTCCTGTTCCGTTTCCCCTTTTCTTCAAGGAATCCTAACGACAAGTTTGATTTGATTCAGGTTCGGTCAATCTGAATGCAACGCACTTCAACCCCGGATGGCCTGGGGCATGTCCGTGGATAACATCCGTGGGGGGAACTCAGGTGAAAGCCAATTCGAGCAGCTTGGTTGGCAACGGCATCGCGGAGGAGGTGTGGAACCAGGATCTGACACATGGGTTTTTCGAGTCTGGAGGCGGAGGATTCAGCAACCGCTTTCCGATGCCGGAATACCAGAAGTCAGCGGTGAGCGCGTTCCTGAAGAAATTGGAGAAGACAAACCCCGAACAATTGAAACACTTCGACCCGCGTGGGGTGCGCTTCATATTCTTTCTAGCCTCCATACACATCCAGCTAACTTTCAATTAGCGTGCGTATCCAGATATCAGTGTCAACGCGTGAGTCGACCGAAGACATGGTGGATATATATCTGGCTCACTTGACTCGCCAGAAACAATTTTGTGTCTGTTGAGGATGGCGTGTTCTCTCTGTCCAGCGGGACGTCCGGAGCGGCGCCCACAGTCGCGGCAATTATCACACTGGTTAACGATGCGAGGCTCGCCGCCGGTAAATCGCCCGTTGGTGCGTCAACCATTCGGGTCTGATCTCCTTGATAACACCGGAGTATACTATACATAGGCTTCATCAATCCCACCGTGAGCCGCTGCGTGAGACCTGATACCGATCTGACGTCGAAGCAGATATATTCCCCGCGTTTTTCTGGAGCTTTTAACGACATCGTGTCCGGCACCAGCCAGGGCTGCAAGGGTTGTAAGTTGCTTGTGTGCCATTGTATCTTTACAGTAGTACGTATTGTTTATCTAACGTCTCGCAGGGCAGGGAGACAGGGGTGGCGGATTTGAAGCGTAAGCACCTGCACCACGATTTCCATGGTGTATCCAAACTAATTTGCTCCCCTCAGTGTTCCCGGATGGGATGCGGCATCGGGTATGTTATTCGAAATTGAACCTCATCCTTGCATCTCAACTGCAGCTGGGGTCGTGCAGGTGTTGGAACTCCCAATTTGGGGATTCTCATCGAGAGATGGTTGGCGTTGCCGTGATAAGAAGTGACATATATATAGGTAGCTCTAATAGGGATGGTTAGTCAGTTCTCTTGGAATCCAGATTTCATCCACACAGCGCGGTGTAAGTTGCAACTCGTTGAAGACTCGGCCCCGAATGGAACAGAGACTCTGTTTCAATTTCATTTATCTTGAACCTCACGGTCTCACAGATCCTGGGTGCGCACCAGCGCTACAGGCCCTGTTCCTCAGGAGTTGCGTCCGGCCTCACATCCATCTCAATCCATTAGTGGCGACTCACGAAAAGCGGGAAAAACGACTTCGCAGACTTCGGCTGGGCGATGGGCTGCTTCCGAATCGAACGGGACTGAATCCACTTTGCCATGGGCTGCAGCACTACAGGCCTTAATCCTCGGGGCTTCGAAACCATCTCATTCGATTACATCCATTTGTGGCGACTTATAAAATCGGAGAAAAAACAGCCCAGGACTCTTGGCTTGTCCCCGGATCGAACGGGATTCCACTTAGATTTATTTCGAGGCCAGCAAAGTGCTGGCAAAATGACGGATCGCGGTTGCGCTCCAGCGCTACAGACCTTGTTCTTCGCTGGTCCTGTCCCGCTCATCATCCATCTCAATCCATCTGTAGTGACTTATGAAAGGGAGAAAAAGAACTTCATGCCAGCCGCTCAACCCTTTTACGACGTGCCCGATTCAAACCGACTTTGCTTGGATCAATGAACAACAATTGCAGGTGCTCAACATTTGTGTGCGCATGACCCTATGTGTCTGAGTGAATGGATTTTATCTGTTCCGCCTTCAGATGAAACAAAATTTTGAACCAACACCCTTATGACCTGTTCCCGAATCGAACGGGACTCCGCTTCATTTTTCCTCCTTGAAATATGTGTCACAGGTTGCAAAAGCGCACCAACGCTACAGATCCTATTCCTCGGCCTGGGTCCGGGGTGGCTCATAAAAGGGTGAAAAAAAAAAGACTGTCCTCCACCCATTGCCGGTTCCCGAATCGAACGGGCCACCGCTTGATTTTTTCGTTCAGACTACTACGCAAAAGATTGCGGATGCGCACCAGCGCTACAGGCCTTAAGTGTGTTCTCGTGGTGCGGAGGTAGCCATGGTTTCATTCAATTTGCTCATTCTAGTTTCTGCTAGACCCCAAAATCGGGAAAAAGAACCGCGAATCTATCTATGACCTGTCCCCAAATCGAACTGAACTCTGCTTCAATTTTCATCAAGCTACACTCACAGATCGCGGATGCGCACTGGCATGAACGGTCTGGTTGGGGGTGGTGTGAACCGCTCTTATCTGGACTTCATTTTGCGACATTTGAGAATTATTCAATCAAGTTGTGTGAGGTAAGCTGAGCTCGCAAGGATCTAGTTTCATTCATCATTCATAACACAGAAATGGCAGCACCCCAGTCAGAGGTGCTTTCTGTCGAGATCAATGTGAAGACCTGAAACGTACCTCAGACGAGCTGAGACCTTGCCAAGGTGTTTTACCTCTTCTCTTCGTAGCTACTTTTGCATGTGTGGCCAAAGGGACTGTTGAATCAACAGTTGCCGAGACGATCCTGGTTGCTGTCAGGGGAACCCCCGCTCCAGCCGCTTCCACGCCGCTTCCACCCTTCTGGCCAGATCCGGTCCGGACACTTTTCCGTCCGATGCTCCAGATACTCCTGCACCTGTCCATTCGTCCGTCCAACCATCCGGAACATCTGTCCACTCTTGTTGGCACGTGCTATGTGATCAGGCCCGGGATCACTGTAGATACCTCCAGACACGTGCTACGGGGTAGTTACTGATTAGTATATAAGGTTTCGCCTAGCATGGGAATCCTCATCCTTTCTTCTCTTTGGATTCCCCCGCTAGGTATGTAGTATTTCTGCTCCTGTATTCTAGTACCCATATTTATACTTCGGATTCCCCCGCTAGTTTCCACGCCCTGTGCCGAGCTTAAGGTTGCCCTTACAGTTGCCGGGGAGTTCAGACTTGATTCCGAGGGATCAGAACTGGTTTCCCACAAGGTTATTAACCAGCAGCCCACCTGCTTTTGTCTGAGCCAGGCTGGGGATATTATTGGTGGCTTAGGTTTTCCGCCCCCCTTTGGTAGTACGTGTGCTCTATGTATTGATGTGCAACTCTTAGCCTACAAAATGTTACAATGTCATATGTAGTAGACTGACTGTTCCAGTTGTGGGACTGTGTCAGTATAATACTCCTCCTCCTCCTCTTCCACAGCTCTTCCACAGCTTCCGACTCTGCCAAGAGGTGGGTCATTCCTTGGCCAAGTGATAGTGATAGTGATATACAAGACGGTCCTCTGCTTTGCTCTGGGATCCAAAGTGCGAAACGAAGGGCATTTCATTTCTGCTGCACCCAAAGAGTGGAAGCACAACAATTACTAGTGGGAACTTCGCACTGTTCACAGTCGATCAAAATACAGGATGGAAGCATTCATTCAGCATAGGGAAAGAACATCAGAGCTGTCAGTAAGCTATGAGGCCAGATATTCAGACGTAGAATAAGAATTCAAAATCAGAGCTCTGAAATACTAAAATTTGGGGCTCTTTGAGCATGCCGGTGCCACAAAGCAATAGACAGGAAGGACCAGTGAGTCCAAACTGTGAATCTGTCCATAGGCGAAATTTGAAAGAAATGAACATCCGAGAGCCGGAAATGTTCGCAGCACAGAAGCCAAGACAGCTTGTGTTGACAATGGGTACAATTCCGGTCAGAGCATCTCTAATACTTGGATGGCAAGTGAGATGAGAAAATCCCATGGAAGATATGCACCAGAGCAGACAACAGTCCTGAGCGGTGGCTGGAGGCATAAAGAATTGATTCCAGCAAGAATTTTACATGTGAGGCAAGGGAGGGAAGACTTTCCGGTGCAAACAAGAGGTGTTTGCTGTTTATGTCTCGAAAGCCTGAGGATTATGTGGCCCTCTGGCTGGGAGTGATTGAATGAAGCTGCGCCGTGGGTGGCAGTAACTACTGCGACCCACTGCGTGGACTGCGTGCTGTGGAGAAAGAACTGTGTGCAGGTCACCTGTTCCATCGCAAATGAAAAGGCTGTGTTTCAAAACCACAGAAATTCGAATCTGAAAGGGGTTAATCCGAGAGGAAGAGCTGAGGAAATGCAAAAGGAGGATGGATATATGGGGAAATAGCACAGCCGAACGAGCAAAATCTTAAAGAACAGTTAATTATACACAGCATGGCCCAGTCTCTGAACACTGTTCCCAGAGTTATCCCGGCATGCACGAGCCCTTTGTGCATTCACCCTGGACCCCAACAACCCTACTTGACGAGCTATTCAAAGGTTGACCGAACATCTATCTAAAGTAGAATGGAAGTGGCAAGAAAAAAATCTAATTGTTGTGCCGCGGTAGTGTCAACCAGTGTAAAGGAAGAGGGGGAACATAAATGGGAGTAGCCTCAAAAAATTGAGTGACTTTGTACGCGAATTTTGCAACCAATTAAATAGTCTCTCTGTAGGCAATCATGTCAATAAAGAATCTTGTGATTGGCATCAAATTCAGCAGCCGCAAACCAGGTAAGTTGTCACTGCACCAAGGTTATCAAGCGGGTAAGTGTTCTAATTTTCCTTTCCTTATTAAAATGAGCACATCTGATTCACCACAGCGGATCTTTTTTTGAGCAGGCCCCTCACCCTGGGGTGGGAAACAGGGAGGCTCCTCCAAACTTCAAGTTTCCACTCAGCCGACAACCTACCACCTGCAATCCTCACACCGAAAACACTTGTCCAGAACTATTTCACTGGGGCCAAGTGCCACGGGTGTAGGTTCATGGCAGAGGATGGACACTTGCCATGTCACTTGCCACAACAGTTGCCCATCCATCCATGTGTATATGCTTGGTGAACAAAGAGTGCAATGTCATCATAACTGCGGCCCGAACATTGATGGGCATCATCCTTGTGGAAAGTTCCGGAAGCTTGAAGTAGGCCCTACTGTCTAGCTCGATAAGTGGTGCAGAAGAGCTCCTTGTGATAATTAGGGCTGGCAACCGTAACTGTGAAGCATGGAATATGGCACCGTAATACAGTTACGGAGCCGTGCCGTGGAGCTCGTCAGACCTTCACATGCGGCACAGACATGGCACGGGAGCGAGCTGTGTGGACCGTGCGGTGACACGACCGTCTTTTTATGCTGTTTTACGGCCGTAATGGCTACACGGAGCCCCACGGTCTCTGTATGTGCAGGAGTACCCTGTCACCACCCGGGCTGTATGGCGGTCAAAGTGCACTTTTAATATTCCTCTACAAACTTTGCAAATTTTATGTTTTCCTCTATATATATTGTGAAAATTACCACTTTCCTCTACTTTTGACCTCCCAAGTTTGGCCAAAATAGAGAGAGGAAACAACACACATTTCCTCTCTGCATTAGCCGGTTTGTGAGTTTCTCTACATCCGTTGACAGGTTCATGATCTCTACATACGTTATCATTCATTTCTCTATACAAACTTACTGACTTGCAATTTCCTCTATACTTTTTTTTTTGGTCAAAAATTTTCTTCTCTCTCCATTGTATGCCCAACTGCAAGCTGAGGCTGAAACTATATCAAGAGGCCGCTGACTCTCGATTCGACAGCCGCAGTGGTCTGAGCCCTACACAATCAGCGGATCACAGGCAGCAAATCTGATCTGATCTGACCCGTTGATGGCAACACTTTAGTTGATGAGCAGTTGCGTCTCTAATGGCGCCTCAAGTTGAGCAACCGCTTCACCAGGCTCTCAGGGAAAGTGTTATCAATCTTGTCAGGACAAGCCCTGCCGTCAACGGGGATCGGATTATATTTGCCGACTGTGATCCGCTGGTTGTATAGTGCTCAGACTACTGCGGCTGTCAAACCGAGAGTCAGCGGTATCTTGGTATGGTTTCAGCCTCAGCTTGCAGCTGGGCATACAATAGAGAGAGAAGGAAAAATTTGACCAAAAAAAAAGTATAGAGAGAGGAAATTGCGAGTCATTAAGTTTGTATAGAGAAATGAACGATAACGTATGTAGAGATCACGAATCTGTCAATGAATGTAGAGAAACTCACAAACCAGCTAATGTAGAGAGAGGAAATGTGCGTTGTTTCCTCTCTCTATTTTGGCCAAACTTGGCAGGTCAAAAGTAGAGGAAAGTGGTTATTTTCACAATCTATATAGAGTAATACACAAAATTTGCAAAGTTTGTAGAGGAATATTAAAAGTGCACTTTGACCGCCATAGGGCTGTAATAAGATGGCCGTGTCTTCGCACGGCCGTGGCCGTATCGGCACGGTTGCCAGCCCTAGTGATAATCAGTACTCCCCCACTATCTGTCACCGGGGGCAGCCAACGACGCATGTGAACACCGCATGTGTTACATGCATGTGGTTCCCATATGGAAGAAAGGCTACAAAGCCGCCTTTACCAGACTAAGGGCAGCTTTGTTGCATGCTTTGTTCTTCGGTGCAGGAGAATAAAGCATGCAACAAAGCCCCCCTTTGCTTGTTAAAGGCACTTTTGTGGGCTTTGTTCTGACTGCGAGCCACATGCGTATAACGCACTTGGTTTTCGCATGCCTCGCCCCCGGTGTGTTCTTTAGGCATACTTCAATATTTTGTGGTGTACTGTTGCTCTCTTTATAAAATTATGCCTGTCTGTCCGAAGCCATTTGAAACTCCACCATCTGCCATCTGTTAACTGAGTGTTAATCTTTGGTCTCTCCCTCAACTCTCGAGCAAAGAGGATGGGAGGTCGCAAAGCCGCCGACCAACCCCTTGTACTACATAGGGTAGTGCATAACTAATATACTAAATTATTGAGATTATGACCAGGCTTCAAGTAAAGAATGTAGAAGACTTGGACACAAATGATATCGAGCTCAAGTGAGCTGGGACTTTCCGTGATGGTGGTGACGTCAATCAGTGCCGGCCCGGGACCGTGGTTCGATCGTTCTCTTTGTCTTGCTTGCACATGGATGGATGGGCAAGTGCCATGGCAAGTGTCGGTCCTCTGCCCTGAACCCATGCCCACAGTACTTGCCCCCAGTGAACTTGCAAAAACAAATCTATACCGACATAAAATTTAAACTGGTCAAACGTGTACTACTTGAATTCAAGTACCCCACAAGTGAGTCCCTTTCCTTCAGGGTATGCTTTCTTGTCATAGATGTCTTTGGTTAGGACCGACCTCAACAGGCCTTCCATGACAGTATTTGCGTGTTGAAAAAAGACTTCACCGTATCCATAAAGCACGTAACTGGACATGGTTTCAGCGAAGGATCCTGCAGAGAAAGAAAATCATTTGCATACAGTGGCGCTCCAACACCATCGTGAACATTATTGGCGGTTTGAATTAGCAGGTTGCATTGTGTTCCGGGGTCGTTGCTATCGCCAGCCTTTAATTCAAATTAGCGATAAGCTTCAAAGTAATATATAATTGGCTGGCTCTATCAGGGACTGTCAGCTCAGTCACTGCAACATAGTCGACGTAACTCACAACTCGTCTTTGTAGTAGTCCGGGAACGCACCCGCATCGCCTTTTATAACTTTGGCTAGGGGGATGCTTCGCTGAGTGTACCGATATTTGAAACCGTGAAAGCCTCAAATTAGCCCACCTCACCGACGTGTATTCATACGCCTTTCGCTGGAGTTTTAGTGAGATTGGTCAAGGATTGCGATGGCTTGTCATGCGCGAAGCATTTGGCACAGCGTGGTATATGGGTCCGCACTCTGGCTCGCGCAGATATCCTCGATGCTCCCCTTTATTCGCTGACTGCCAAACCAGGTGAAAGCTCTAATTTCTGAACCACCGACTCGGATGGCGTGCCAGCTGGCGGGATTGTTCCTCGCCCTGGCTCACACCCACACGCTTCTGCTTGCCTACTCGCCTTCATCCACATTCGATCACTCGCTTCGTCGTCACTCTCCCTGCGCTACTGAGGGAGAGTGCAAACCAAAACTCTGGTTGGTCAGACGACGACATACCGAATCGCTGCCAGTGATGCCCCCTCTATCATCTCTATATCTCCACCTCAGCGCCTACTCCAGCGCCTCGCTCGCTCTGGGCTATGTTTGCCCACAATTGAAACGGGTTTCAGTCGGAGCCGCTGCCAGGACTATGCGGAGGGTGTGCTTGGCGGTATGGCTTGCGAGGATTGTTATCACTCGCAGATCTTGTGATTGGCGCGGCACTTCGGATATACACAACGTCCCCGCGTACGACTCAACGAGGTGCGTTCCTTATCGGTAACCAACAACGGCCTACCAGCCAACTGACTGCATTCGGATGGACTGTTAGCTCGCATGTCGTTTTCGTCGACTCCAAACGAAATCATCTTGACACCCAAGGCCCGGCATCATTCAAACCCTCTTCACGACCGCCCTGAACAAATCATCTTGACATGAGATGCATACCACACACCCACCGTTACAAAACCTCCTGATCCCGCGCCCCGCTCCTCCGTCTCTTTTCCCTCCCTCCCCACCTTCCCTTTCTTTTCTCTTTCGTCTTCTATTCCGCCCCCCCCCCGTTTCAATCTTTTCATTCACCCTGCCCCGGCCGGCTTAACTTTATATTCTATCATATTTGCTTATTCGACGCACTCCGGCAGCCAGCCATGTTCTCTTCTTTTATCCTTGTGATTGTGCCGTTCCTTGCTGTGGCTAATGCTGCGAATGACTGGACGGTGCCATGCACCACCGGTCAATGCTCGTACGGTGCGACTTTCCATCCAAGTTGCAATTCCACCCGCCTAACTTGCTGTAGACCTCCCTACCACGAATAACGGATCCGCCTCGGGCACCATGACCATCGTATGCGCTCCTTCCCACCCATTTTCCTTTCTTCCTATCTTTCTTTCTTCAATTCAAAACGCTGAATGAAATTCTGTCCAGTGGGGAGCCGAGGACGCGATCTCCGACATCACCACCGCCGCTGACTGGCAGATTCTGGGCTGCGATCCAAATGCCCTCTCCCAAGACATTCGGCTTGTGTGCACAAACGATGACCCCAATTCGAGCTGCAGCCATCTCTATGCAAGCGCAGGCGCGGTGAACAAGATCGTCCGTCTGCCGGAGAACGTGAGTCTATGTGTGTTTGTGCTGGAACTGCCACTGACGGACCTTGTCTTGATTCCCGCGACGCGTAGTGCGGAAGCAACGCCTTTGCACGCGTCGCCAACGCCTGGGTCCCCGATGACCAATCCATTCCCGCGTCCATCGCCAAGAGGCTCGTGCGCCGCGATGGTAGCACGCCGCAAGTCAAAGCCCTAACCATTGATACCAGCTTTGACGCCGTGGACTACTCAAAGTACGTTCTCACCGCGCACCTTCCACTTCCTGAATCGCACTGATGATCTGTGTGCGTGCAGAACTGGCCAGGTGAATATCGCCATCCAGGGTGCCAACGTCCCCGGAGCGGGGGGTAGTATCTCGATCCCGCCCTCCAAACGCAGCACGCGTATATCCCAGCGGGGGATCCTCGGGTTCGTTAAGAATGCGGTTAAATGTACGCGTTTATTCATATGGTACTCTCTTCGACGTCTATCATGCGGCACTAACTCGCCCGCAGCCATTGCCTCGAACGCTATCAACGTCAAAAAATCGGTCAACCTCAAGCCGCTCGCCCTCACCAAGTCCATCAGCCTCCTGAACAAGTCGATCAAGTGTGGCGCCGCGACCGCATCGCTCAAGGCAGACCTCTCTGCAAACGCGCATGCGACGGCGTCGGTTGGCGTCGCTGCTAGTGGGACGCTCATCCCCCCGAAGGTGCGTCCTTTTTCCCCCGTATTTTGGTTGTGGTTTGGTTGTTGATCGAGCTGCAGCTCACGGATTTCGGGATCATCACGGGCCTTACTGCAAGTGTGGACGGAACGTTGGATTTGACTGCGGATGTTGCTGTACGTTCTGGATGTACTCAGGCGCGTTGGGCAATGTCTGATTTGTCACTTGAAGGGCTCGATTGATTCTGGGAAGATTCCCTTGATCAACGTCGGCGTCCCAGGTGCGTATTAGACTTTTGTCTCCTCTCTTATAAGCTTACTTGAGAATTAACCCTCTCCCCAGGGTTGGATTTTCCAGGCATCCTCACCGTTGGGCCGTCGTTCGAGGTGCGTTTCATCCCACCTGGTGGAAAGAAAAGGGAAATAATCCAAACCAATCTGTATGAAACTTTTTTAGGTCAACGCAGAGTTCACCGGGTCCTTCGACGTCAACCTCGATATGAAAGTCGGGATTGTGTTCAATGTTAACAACGCTCAGCTGGCATTTCCTCCGGGCACCGCTGCTGCGCCCGCCGCAAAGGCATTTTCTATTGGCGATACGCGTACGCCGCCCCCTGTGAAATTCAGGGCTGCATCTCGGCTGACATCGCTGATCTTCCAGCTCTTACCCTTTCTGCGACCCCCGAAGTGAAAGCCACGGGGACCGTCGCTGCACACCTCATCCCCTCGCTCAACCTCGGAATCTCGGCGCTGGGCGGTAAGGCCAAGGCTACGGTGTTCGTCGACCTCGATACCAGCGCGAGCATGACATTGGATCTGGATGCGGTAGCGGAGGCGGCGACGACGCTGCTCACTAAGCCGGCCATTGCAAAGACAACTAAGGTCGCAGCCGCGAAGGCCACCAAGCCCGCCGTGAAGCCCGCCGTGAAGCCCGCTGCCAAACCCGCTGCCAAGCCCGCTACCGCGAAAACCACTCCCGTAGAAAAGCCCGTCCCTGCAAAAACCACTGCGGCAGCGAAGACCACCGCCAAAACCACGCAGACCCCGTCGGAAGCTGTGGCGGCCGCGGTCGCTGCGAAGAAGGCGGCGAAGGTCTCAGCGCGCGCGGTCACAGCGAGCTTTGGCGGGTGTTTCAACGTGGGTTAAACGAACAAAAACTTCTCCAAATACTGATGTCGTTCGGTGTAGGTGGGTGCTGAGCTCGCGGTGAGGGCCGGGGCGGAGGGAAGCTTCTTCGGTCTCTTCGACAAGTCGGTAACGAAGACCCTGTTTACCAAGAACTTTGAGATCTTCAAGGTGGGAGTCCTTGCTTTCTCAGCTGAAATCCCAAGCCAATCCCATATGACCTAGAAATGTTTCGGCTCCGCTGCCAAGCGCTCCCCGATGCTCTTGTCGAGGTCGAGGCTGGAGCAGGAAGCGAATCTCGAAAGACGCGCCCTGTCTTGTCCCAAGGCTGGTGTCAAAAGCCCAGTGTCTGTGACGAAAGGGACGGTCAAGGCTGCTTCGTGAGTCCCCCGTCTGGTATCTTTTCCTGAAATTTAGTACGTATGCTGACTATGTGAACACAATCCCAGAATCAAAGCAGCTTGAATGAGTGGTGTATGTCTGCGCACGTTTTCTTTATTGTTTGTGGTATTGGTATTGTAAAGTGTCACTCGTTGTAATAATACGCTTGGGTTATCAAGCAAACAAGCCAATTTTGCATTCTTTCCCGCCGGAATTTCCGCGTGGGTATGAATCTTGGAAACGTTGATTTCAATAATCTAAGTTTCACCAGCTCAAAGCCGGAAAGTGCTCTCTTTCAAGGAAAGCCCAGACCGACCCTGTCCTTTCTGGTGCGGCGCAAGGGCGTGCCCATGTGCAGGAGAAACCCCCTTTGGTTATCTCGAACATGAACATGGCGTTCGAATAGACCTGGGGGACTACTCTCGGAGATTCGGGAATTTATTGTTGCTTTCGGCAAATTTCACCTCATGAATGTAACTTTCCTGGCATGAAATGAAAATGGCGGCTGGCGGCCCCGGCAGCAACGTGCTGCGCCAGCGAGACCGATGGCCGCTGCAACCGTCAAATGTGATGACGGTTGCGCAAAACAGTGTGGTGGTGGCTTGGAATTTTCCGTGTAATAACTTGAAAGGCACGTAGAAGATCTTGTTCAATGCCACAAAATTGAGAATTTTCGAGATGATTGTCGGTCCGAACGGTTTTGTTATAATAGTAATAGTGTTGAAGATCGCGTACCTGTAAAGCAGCGAAGTGCAGCCAAATACAGCATGAATTTACTACATATATTGTTTCTAGACGCACTTGAGGGTCCGTACAAGAGAGTTGAATTCCCGACAGTCCGGCTTATTGGTACCTGCGACCCCTCCACATCGGCAACTCGGCGCATCGGAATCTCCACATCTGGCATAAAACTCGCGTCTCCCTGCAACGCATAATCCAGAAATTCCTTCGGAGACTCAAATTGCATGCGATGGGCAGCCGTCGGCCCAAAAGTAGTAGCGACCGGCAGCGGTGAAAAGGAAGAACTCATCCCCATACCTAGTCATGAACGCCACAGGCTCGATGGTGCCGGGTACGGCGAAGTCATCTCTGAACATTTTTTCTATCTTGAGCTTTCCATCGATGGTCTCCTCGTAGTACCGGAGGCCGTCCCACCGCTCCCAGTCGGTCGACCATGGCTTGTAAATGGATGGATACCTGTACCAGTCGTCGTGTATCCAGGTCCGGCATAGGCCGGGAATTACGATACCTGCATGATGGGAGTCGCAAATTGAATGGACGAAAGTTTACAGTTCGATTTGACGCAAGGTTCATCTAAACTTTGGTGAATTGGGGGGAGGTACGACATGGTTACCATTAGGTTGCTGGCTTTTTATGCGTCCATGCGGGAGGTGCGCTCGAGGCTGTGCGATCGGGCCGTGGTTTGAGTCGACTCTTGATCGCGATCGACGATCAAAATCTGACTGGTAGGTTGAACGAAGATGTGCCATTCCAACTTCCTGTGAAGCACGCTGAAAATCATTTCTATCTGCAATTACATGTTCGGAAAAAAAAAACGCACCAGGAATGGTCTACAATGAGAATGCTTTTTCTTCCGCCTCAGTGTTCTGAAACCTGCTGGGCCCTAGAGGTCTGAGACAGAATACCTACAATGAGCTTTCAACTCAATTAATTGTGTATATCCAGAAGCGGTCCACACGTGGAACAAATAATACAATTTGCCAGGGAGACATGAAAGATTTTCCGAAGGTCTCCCATCGTCATTGTAATTTGCCTCCCTCCATGTTGAGACGTGGTGTTAAATTGGAACATGAACGCTGCCTTTGCCCATGCCGCCAGTTGCCGTAGATGCCGGGCCGAGGAGTGGCGCATCGGCTTCGCTCACGTGGCCACATCAAGATCCGCCGATCACTCACCTCTTGAGCGGAGTGTTTATCACCCATGGCCTGCCCCCGAATCGAACGGGGCCTCCACCTGATTTTGATTTACAGACATTGCAGATTGCGGATGCGCACCAGCGCTACAGGCCTTGTGTTTCCGTGGTGCCGCGGCGGAGGTAGCCATGGGTTCATTCAACTCGCTCATTCTAGGTTCTGCTAGACCCCAAAATCGGGGGAAAGAACCGCGAATCTATATATGACCTGTCCCCGGATCGAACGGAATTCCGCTTCAATTTTCACTACGCTACACTCACAGATCGCGGATGCGCACTGGCGCGACAGGTCTTGTTGTGGGTGGTTGTGAACCACGCTTATCTGGGCTGCGTTTTGCGACTTTTGGGAATTATTCAATTGAGTTGTGCAAGGTGAGCTGGGATCGCAAGGATCTAGTTTCGTCCATCATTCATAACGCAGAAAGGACGGCACCCCAGTCATCGGTGCTTTCTGTTGAGATCAATGTGAAGACCTCAGACGAGCTGAGACACTGCCAAGGTGTTTTACCTCTTGCATCCGCAGCCTCCGGCCTGCCAAGAGGTGGGTCATTCCTTGGCTAAGTAAAATGATTTTTCATCCGAGGAATTTCTTCATCTCTTCCAATCGATTGGATCCTTCCTAGAGCATTCCCTCAGCTATCGAACCGTGGTTGAAATCTCGGTTGCGATATCTTATCTAACCGACGCCCCGGCGAACATTAACCGCCGAGCGTGGCAGTGCCAGCTCACGTGCCTTAAACCCTTCTCTTTTCTTGTCATCGTACATCCGCCGCTCCTTACCTTACACACAAAATGCGTCACCGCTACTCCCTCCTCCTGCTCTTCCGATGCGCCCTCGCCTCGCCCCTCTTCGCCTCCCTCAAGTCCCAGGTCTCCCAGGTCGCCGAATTCAGCCTACTAGCGAAAGAGAAGAAGACGCACACGCACCCCGAAATGTGGTCGTCCGAGTTCTGGGAGAAGATCCTCATGAGCATGGGGCTTGTGCTGCTCGGGGGTGTGTTTGCTGGGTGCGCTGCGTTGCTCCCGTTTGTTATGTCCGCGGTATGTGGTAACGACGGGCGGCGTTTCAGGCTGACGCTCGGGCTGATGGGGCTGGACGAGCTGCACCTGCGCGTGCTGGCGGCGTCGTCTGTGGAAGAGAACGAGCGGCGGAACGCGAAGAAGGGTGTGTCTGCCGTCTGTTTTGCACTGACAACCGCTCATGGCTGACGCCGTGGAACGACATCTAGTCCTCAAGCTGATGGCAAAAGGCCGGCATTGGGTTCTCGTTGTGCGTCAACCTTGCCAATCACCATGCCCAATTGTTGACGCGATTCGGGCTAGGTCCTCCTCCTCGGCAACGTCATCATCAACGAGTCTCTGCCCATCTTCCTCGATTCCGCCGTGCGTCCCCCTCCTCCGCTCTAAATTATCCCATCGCTCACGAGTACTGGGTCTCAGATCGGCGGCGGCTTCGCAGCCGTTGCGCTCTCCACCACCGCGATCGGTGAGTCTCACTCCGCCTTCCCCCCGCCTTCCTTAGTCCGCAGTCGTCCGATCGCCAAGCGGTGACGGCGCCCAGCCTGCGCATCCTTCTTCCTACCTCCTCCCTTCATCCCCTCCCTTCCCCGTCGTGGAATAAATCGCTAACGTCAAACCCTACAGTTATTTTTGGGTAAGCATGGCTCCGATCGCGAAGCTTAATTATGAGCCGCAACTGACGGGCGGAATTCTTGGCGAAATTTACAGAGAGTACGTCCCTCCCCTAACCTTCTTACCTTACCATCTTCCTCTTCCTTTCCGTGGTCGAACGCGCGGCTGAATGCGCGCTCCTGGCTGGCCACCTTTGCAAATCGCCCTTGGCTGTTTTGTCTCATCTCCGCGAGTGTAGCGGAATTCTCGTATTGCTACTTGGTGTTTGCACGGCGACGCTTTGTCTCGTATTGGCCAGAGGGATCGCGGCGTATCGCGGAGCGTGGCTGGATTCCTGCCTTTCTCGCTTGGCAGGTTGGCTCGCTTCCCGACGGGCGTCTGTTGATCCCATGGCTTGCCGAGACCCAGACCCAGACCCAGACCTCCCACATCTACGAGCCTCGCAATCTTTGTTTGTGTCTTTGCCCTATATGTCTTTCATCTCTTCTCTCCCCATTCTCTCTTGCCTCTGATCCCACTTGCTGATGCATGTATCCCATCTCACACAGAATAATTCCGCAAGCCCCTCTCCGTGCGGTACGGCCTCGGCATCGGCGCCGCGTGCGCGCCGTTCGTCTTAGGGCTCATGTACCTCTTTGCCCCCGTGGCGTGGCCGATCGCGAAGCTGCTGGATGCGGTGCTGGGACGCATGATGGGGAGCGGTATCGGAAGGTGTGTGTGGCATTTTTGGGGTGCTTGAGTGGTTGTTTTTGGATGGATTGGGGTTGTGGTTACCTCGCCCCGAATTGGTACAGAGGGGGTAGTAGGCATTGCGCTTGGCCCTAGGGCTACGCGTTCGACGAAACGGGGCCGCCTCGGCGTGGCGCGTCCTTGTTGATCGTGTGGAAGGTATGCGAGCGGCAGAGAGGTTGACGCGCAGAGTGGCGGTTGTTACGCGTTCTCTCTCTGGCAGCCTCATGTGTGTATACCTGCTGCTTTTGGTGGCAGAGGATGTCCGATGCCGGACGCTGGATGCGTCGCGCGGGGCCGTTCGTCGCCTTCGTCCTTGCTAGTGAGGCGGATGGATGCGCTGAAGGTCGCACGCGCCTTGTCTACAAGGGCTGGGCGAAGGAGGGATTATGGGCGAAAGCATGCCATAAATGCGGGCAGGCGGAAGGCGGTAGCTCAGAGTGCGGAGTCGCGTGTCCACTGCCACGCGTCCTATCATAATCTCCTCGTTCCCCACTTGCACTTTTTCTCTTATTTTATCCACTGATTGTCCCATGTTAACACCTCTTCTCTCGCAGGCCGAACTCAAGTCCTTCCTTCAATTCCACCGCACGGGCGAGGAGCCGCTGCGCGACGACGAGATCAGTATCCTCAACGGCGTGCTGGAGCTGAACACGAAGCATGTGGAGGAGATTATGACACCGATGGCGGTAAGTGTTGGGTGCATTTTATTCTTTTTTGGGCGATCTTTGGGTCGGGCGCTCCTTTTCTCCAGCTTCATGTGCTGTATTCCAGCTCAATCACGATCTTCGCTCGTGGCTCCTTTTGTCCTCTCCCTACCTATATACTTGATCCCACACCTAATCCGCGCGTAGCTCTGCATTCCTCCGTCCTTCCTACCTCTGACCCGGTTCCCTCCTTCCTTCCTCTCTTCCCGTTCCGTTCTCATATATGGCCTGCGTCCTCCCGTGCTGACTGGATATTTTTTCTCGCACAGGACGTCGTCACCCTCTCCGCCTCCGCGCTGCTCTCCCCCGAGCTCGTCGACACGCTCCTCCTCTCGGGGTACTCGCGCTTCCCGGTGCACGACCCGAAGGACCCGGGCGCGTTTGTGGGGCTTTTGTTGATTAAGAGGTGCGTCGTCTTGGATGTTTTTGACGTTCGTCGGGTGGGGTTTTATCATCGCTACATTTCGGGAAGTTGAAGCGAAGGAAGAGATCAGGAGGGAGAGGAGGGGTCAAGGACAGTGCGTGGGGAGTGGTGGTGAAATCCTCGAGTCTACTTCGGGTCTGGAGAGGCTACGCACGACGAGCGGGGGTGATGTCGAGGATATGACTGAGAAATCCACGAGTCGATTTCGGGCCTGGAGGGGCCACGCACGGGGAGCGATGACGAGTCTCCGGTGCCGATAGAGAGGCTACTTGGCTCTGACTCCGAGTGGACGAGCATCCGAGACTCGCGCCAGCTACGGGCTTTACGCACTCCTCAAAATCCCCATATACTCACGATTCGCCCCCACAGGTTGATCAACTACGACCCCGCGCTGGAGGCCCCCGTGTCGAGCATGACGCTAGGCATTCTCCCTGAGGCGCCGCCGAGCATCAATTGTTTCCAGGCCCTGGATTATTTGTGAGTTGTTTTTCCATGTCCGCGTTTTTCTCTCGTTCTTCCACGTGGTGCTGTAACTCTCACTTATTGACCCTGCTTTTGACTTGCCTCATTTTTTCCCGTCGCGTCTCACGATACTGATTCGCCTCTGCGTTACAGCCAAACAGGTCGCGCGCACCTCCTCCTCATCAGCCGGACACCGGGGAAAGCCGGGGGGCGCGATTGGGGTCTTTACGCTTGAGGGGTGAGTTGTTTGCTTTTGCTTTAACTATTTCCTTCCTTGTCCCCTTCGCTGGAAGTCTTGATTAATGTCATCATCGCCGAATCATCGCTCGCGATCCTCTTTTCCTTCCGAGCTGACGCGTCCCCGCAGATATAATCGAAGAAATTCTCTCCGAGGAGATCGTCGACGAGACGGACCGCTACGAGGACAATGTGAGCAAGGCGAAGGCGAAGCGGAACACGACGGCGGCTGTTATGCGGGGGTGCGTGGTTTTGTCTTTTCGTGCCTTCTCTCTTCCTACGCCCGGATTGATATTTCGGACTTGAATCGAATTGGCGGCGGCTACTCTATACATTATCCACCATCAATTGCCTCCACTTCCCGTTATCTTATTTTATCTCTCTCCCGCCTCCTTTTTCCGTTACTGATGACTTCCCCAGCATTGTCGAGCGCCAACGCAACGCCTCGCGCGCGCGCTCTGTGCGCTCCGCCGCCTCGCGCCCCGCCTCGGTCATCACCATCCGGGATGAAGGAGAGCAAGAGGGCGAGCATGCACCGCTCCTCGGTGGAGGCTCGCTGCGGAGTCAGAGTGGGCGAGGCGAGTACGGGACGGGGCAATAACAATGCTTCGCCTACGGGGTCGAAGGAGGGAAGAGAGGAGAATGCTGAAAGCAGGAGGAATCAACAAAACGGTATTTATCTCTCCGTTTAAGGGTGAATGCTCACTTTCACTTGTTTCTGTGCTTGTCTGTTTTTCATTGTCTGTACTGTACATAGATTCAATTTTGCGTATTTGTGGATGGAGAAAGGGCGGCAATGGTGTTGGATTCAATGTGGTATGGGACGAATTGATGTTTCGTATCTTGGGGATGGTGCAGTTCGAGTGCTACTCAACGCGCGAGTCTACGTGAGTTAACGTTTGTGTTGTCTGGTGAACTCGGAAAGATGGGGTGGAACATGGACATTCTGAACGTTCAAAGCAGGTGTCCCGAGCACGTGGTGAATGTCTCGCGCCTCCAAGCTCTAATTAGATGTAAACTGGACACTCGAAAAATGCGTAGGCTGTCGCCCAGGCTGCCAAACAAGCTTTTCCCAGCCCAACCAATCTTTCTTCCCTGGCGAAAAACGGTTCCTTGCCGTGGTCGGCTCCAGACCACCCTTGGCTGAAACCTCTAAAGGGTATGCATGCGGTGGCTATCGGTCAAAGACCATACAGTCTACGAGGGCAATATCTCCTAAATCTATTTCGGATAAAACTGAGGGTCCAGGAGACCTGCCTCCATCTTCGCTGTGAATTGCGAGCTGTTGCCAATGCCCTCCTCGTGTGAGTGGGCAGCCCAGGCTCGACGAAGAGCACGTCGGGAGGAAATAGATCCCACACATCATTCAGCTGAAGCTCTTCCTCTGCCCTCCAAGGCTTCCATCTCCCGTCTTCGTCGGTGGGCGGCAGTCGGCGCTTTGGATATTCCAGTTTCCGCTTTAAGCCAGCTGCGCGGAGCCACAGATTTTGCCACAAGACAATGGGATTCCAAGGGAGGGAATTATCGGTCAATTAATAATTCGGAGATCGTAAGGTTTGAAATAGTGCTCGCTCCCGGGCAGGTAGGACGGAGAGCAGCAGCAGAGATAGTAGAAATTAATAAATAGAGCTCTTGTTAAATAGGTTTGAGCTCCAGGGACTGCGCGACGCACGGCGCGAAAGACTTTGAAGGAGGCGAGAGGGGCTCAGGCAAAGATCATTGTGGCCCAGTTTGGCAATGGCTCGAAAGTTTGCCGGGTGGCCTCGGCTGGCTTCGGTTTGGCGGCTCAAAGCTCGCTGCCGACGGCTGGACTTAGGAGGCTGGCTTGGCGTAGGGGCTCAGGCGTATACTAACATGGTGACCTCGGCAAGCTTATGCGGGGGGTTACCATTGAGGTTACCACCTATCGTGATAACCTGAGGTATACTCTATATACATACCGGGTTTGAGAGTGGCGCGAGGATGTGCTCGAGGATAGAAAGCCGCAGAAATGGGGTTAAATGGTAGAAAGAGTCGCACCAAGAGTTCGCCGCTAAAGAGATGACATGCTTGCAAAAAATGGCTGGGATCCTTGACTTGCCCAAGAACAACGAGTGAGTGAAATAAAAATGGGTGGAAGGGAAGGAACCCACAAGTGGAGCCGAGTAGGGCGTAAAGAGAAATCGTCTTGAGACAACGTTAGGTGAAGAAATATACAGTGAGAAAAATATTGCAGCTGTGACCGTGTACAAAGTCGGGTGAATATTGGCTGAAAGTGAATCAAATCTTTGAAGTGCCGTTAAGAACTATGGTGTGAAAAAAATACAATGAGAAATGTGGACGAGCAAAAATGAGTGGACGGATATACCGTGAACCGTTGAATAGGGCCTCCTCGGATGTTGAAGCCAACGGAAGGAAAGTCAAGAATATATGTTTGAGGGTGAGTAATGGGCAAAGGCCAACGAGCTGATTTTAATGGAAAGGGTACATGTGAAATGTATGAGACTCACCTGAACATCGAGGCAGTATAGATGGAAGAACTTCAGTGATAAAACATCAATTGAGTGAACAAAGGAACCAACATACTCACCTCAACTTGTTTTATATGTACCGGCATACTTTTGTGCTGAACGGAAGCGTCTCAGGAGACATTCAACTGTGATGAGGTCAGTAAGTAGAAGTAGCAAAGGATAAGATAACGCACCTGTACTTGAGTTCCAGCCTTGACTTCAATCCAAGACAACGGTGTGTTCAAGCCCTGATACACTCCAATGGGCAAGGTTTGAACAGGATGAGTGAAACATAACTCAAGGTATCTTGTCATAGTTTCGGCATGTTACAGTGAAGAACCACCATCCGTCACATGAATAACAAAATGAATTGAACTAAAATCGAATCTGAACTGAGCGAAGAATAAACAAGGACGCACATTGGGTTCAACAAGACGTGGACTGCAGTCAACAGTGAGCATCATTCAATTCTGATACATTTATTACTTCAGTGATCACAAAGATTCAAACGGATAAATCTGGTGTACAGCATACAGCTGTGGTCTCTGTATTCTAGAGTACAGGGACACCGTCCGAGCCCTGAATTGTGATTGAATGGCAAAATGACTTACCTTGAAGCATACACGAATAGCAACGGCCTCGCGGCGTTCGGCGAGGATCGTAAGTTGGACCGGTATCTGAGCAAGCAAGGACAATGGAGGAAATTGAGGAAGGAAGTACAAGGAATCCATGTAAACAGTTCAAATGAAACTGTGAGTGGACAACAATCAAACAAGATGTACCTCGAGTTGAGTTGGACAAGCATATTAACGGCACTGGGGACTCAGGGATAATTGAGCACAGTAACAGTGTCTGGGGACATTATGCAAGTCAGCAAATGTGAATGAGATGTTAGATATGAGATAAGGAACGTGCCGGTCTATACAGTAGCGTCATAGTTTCGGAATTCAAGAATTGAAGAGTGAAGATGGTTAGTAGTGAAAGTCAAGTCAGTAAGGTAATAGAATCAATTTGAAAGCTCAAGACGAACCTAAGTTACCGAGTGTGAGGCTAAGGAAATGTGAACCTAGGCAATGATTCAACAGATCTAAGTGGATTACATAAAAGCGGTCACGGTGGCTTCAACTGCACACTGGGTACAGGAGGCAGAAGAATTCTCCCGGGAATTCCCTGGAGGAAAATGCGCCAGATGAGTGGATGTTGGAGGCAGGTACGTTCACGGTGTGGCATACCAATGGCCAATTTATCCTTGGTTTTGTTTAAGGCATAGAGCAAGCACTGGAGGCATCCGGCCATCCTAGTGGTGGGTCTTGATGTTTTACTAGCTTACTGCGCGATTTAGAGGGTCAAAACGCTGGGTATGTCTTGGCTATGTCCCTGGCTATGTCCTCAATGGCTATGTCCATCCATTTTGACAAAAGGGGGCAGCAAAACTAGGAAACAGTTAAACCAAGGGGGAACAAATCTGCGAAATTTGCACTATACCTCGAAGTGTTTTTTTCAGCAAAATCAGCGACCCCTCCACTCGAGACAAACCGCTTCCGCCCCTGACCCTTTTTGGGAAGGGCACCGCCCCCTGCCGACGGCTTCCCAGCGGAGCTCCAAACCTGAAGCTGAGCTGAGGCGTGCGCCAAACAAGTGCCCAGTCCGCTGTTTTTTGCCGCATCCATGAGCACCCACGCCCACCCACCCTCGCCACCACCTCTCGCCAGCTCCCCGCCACCAGCCTCGAAGAAGCAGCGCCTCGCCGCCCCCCGCAAGAGCGTTACCTTTCCAGCACCTAGCCCCTGCAAAAGGAGCTCCCGCACGAACACCTTGCCAGACAGCATGAAGCCACCGCACTGACACCGCTGCCCCCATCAACAATGCTCTTGCAAGAAGCACACGACAAGGCACCTGCTGTCTCCCTCGCCCTTGGGACCTCGCCGCCACCGTCAGTGACCACAGCAGACACCCGCCATGTCTCGCTCGTCTCTTGGGTGCGCCGCCAGCTGTGTACATGACATCGATGATGCCACCCTCGACAGTGCCTTCGACGGCCCACCCCACACGCCGGGCCGCCACACAGCCTAAATGACACAAGTATATGTACCTCAGTGCCGTCCTCTGGCACAATTTCTCTTTTAAGTCCCGCCCAAGTACAATTAGTATCTTTATATTCATCCTATAGCCTTGTATTCTATACATCTTGTAGCTTTGTATCTTATACTGGCCGTGTAATCTTATCGTTTTGGTGGACTTGTCGCTTTCAGTCTTGTTCGGCACATCACGGCAGGTTTGCCTTGCCGAAACCTTGCCGACCAGCGCTTTTGTCATGAATCGCCCGGGTTCTACTTTTTCGCGCGACGTGTCTGTATGGATAGAGACACGTCTTAGCGGCACAGGACTCTCATGACGCCACCACGTGACCTTCTCACGGTTGAAACCCGGCCTCGGATTCTAAAGCTGCAGACTCGGGGAGTCTGCGCCACGGGATACAGAAGACGTTAGGGACTAGGAACCCGTACAGATGGACTCTAGTCCCCGGATGCACCAAGGACTGACATAGAAGCGTACACGAAGTACGGGAGTGGTTGCAAACCCGATCAGGGTTTGAACCACTGGATACAATGACACTTAGGACTAGGAAACCCGAACATCGGGTCTCCTAGGTCCACCGACACCACGGAAACCAACACGGAAGAGTCCAGGAGCATCAGCATTAATGCTCCTTAATGCTACAGTGCAGGAACTGATCGTGATTGATCGCGATCACTTTAATTCATTAGAAGCCTATATAAGCACGGTAGAATCTCCATGTACAGTAGATTCTACCTTGTCTAATCTCAGGCTTCTACCTTGGCTTGACATAGGCATGTCTCCACCCTGGCCCGCTTCCTTCACACCGTACTACGGGTTATATCCACGCCCCGGGTTGTATACCTGAGTGGATATCACACCCTCTTCGACTCGTTCCGGGTTCTGCCTCGCATCCCGACCTACAACATACGGCCTCCTAGGGAGGACGCCGTACGACTGGTCCTACTGCTCGGGGAACACACGAGCTACTAGCGTCTATCGGGTTTATCCTGGTTGGGGTTCTCGTCGGGTTACTCGCTGTTTAGCCAACTCAGAGGCCATTGCTGACAGCTTTCCCAATTTGGAAAGCCGGCGGAGGCGGTTTGTAACCAACTGCGACCCCTCCCCCTCTCCCAAAAGAGGAAATTCCTTTTCGGGAAGTGATGAATCGCCTTCTGGAGGCTTGTGGAGCTTGATCAGTTGTGCTAGTCATCTCAGGATTGTTTGAACAATTCTGAGTGAAAAGATGTTCAGTGATGGGGTCCCACTGCTGTGTTGTTGCCGAGCCCACATGCTCATTTGCTATATTGGGAAGACTTCTGGCCGATCAATCCCTCATCAATTTCCCAAAGTAGCAATAATGTATCTTCCTATAAGTAGCTCCACAACCTGACCCCAGGCCCTGAGAGAGTACATTCAGACTTAGAATTGCATTTCCTTTCGATATTCAGGGTCACTCAAAAATTCTGGAATGTGGTGCCCCTTGAGTTAAACCCTTTATTCATTCTTGAGATAAATTACTGTGTGCAGGATTTAGAAGTAGACGTGTTTCCTGTAGTGGCTGACCCACAACCAATCTACCATGTGTCCGCTGACATGATGGGCTGACACTGAGCGGGAAGTGGCGGTGGGCAGCCTACCGAACATAGTGATGGCATCATGCCATCAGGAAGGAGCCCCTATTTGTGCCTGTCTTTGGCCCAGTATGCCCTCACAAGAACACCAATGATTATTGATTGAGAAGATGCAGATTAGGGCGAGGCATTTGCAATATTAGATAGTTTTCGCACCTCCTGCATGGTGTGTGAATTTTCTGCTGATATTTTACTGTTTATACCTTTTGTTAGAGTTTCCACTTAGTTTACGGCCAACAGTAAACCTAAACTAAACAGTTACGGCCTTACATGATGCACCTGAGTCCTTCATGAAACTTCGATGTCGTGGGGAAGATAATGAAGCTTAATATGAAAGTAAGAAAAGTCAGCTCCATGCTGCAGAAAACGTCCCGACTGTGTCACCCATTGCATCGGTCACCGTATTTCTGGGAACACATCAGATTCATCCTTGTAATAGACCGCATACACGAGTGGTTCCAGCTCAAAGTAATTAAATGCGATGCAAATTGGTTTCTCAGGGTGCTTCTGCAAGAGAGTGATTATGCAGTGCGCAATTTTGAGTCGCAAGTTCTGATGGTTGATGCCAAAGAAGGCAGAAATGAATGCCCGCTCGTGATTGACTTAAACAACTGATCGAAAGAAGGAAAATCCATAAGTAGGGTGCACCGACTCCGGACAATGGACTGGATCTCAAAGCACTCATCTCGGTGTGCATTGTGCCAAGCGATAAGTTGGCATTCCTGGGGAAAATATGAGGTGTGTCAACACCCCGAACAACGTCTGAACTCACTCCTCTGGTTGATGCCACCACCTTGCAGGAACATTCATGATGGGTAGATGAGTAGGTTGTCTTGGCGTACTGTCATGTTGTCGCTCGCCAGGAAGGCCAGGCACTCTACCGATTCCTACCATGTTGCCCAGCCATTTGTACTACAAAATAGTGGCTGGGGCCGTGACCCAGCCCAGCCGCGGTTCTGAGGCTCACAATCTCTGTAGCAGTAGTTAAATTGAATACAGAGATTTTTGTCTGACCGAAAATTTTGGACCGTGTTATGTGTGATGTTACTGTGACAGAAAGTTGGGGGTGAGCTAGTCTCTTGTACTGACTTCCCACTTGCAACCTCGTTCTGAAGTCTGTTAGTTACCACACCTTGATTACTGTTACCTGCCCTTATTATGTAAGTTTCCATTTCAGGAGCTCACGTGTTTGTGTTCCGGGCACGTCAAATTGTGTTGTTGACGTGTTTTTCAAAGGTTTCTGTCTTGGAACAGCGTTAATTGTTGTGTTGTGCTCTATAATACACCATCATGGAAAAAGGACTGCATGGGAGGGTGTCAACACCGAATTGTGCACCTGGAGCTGCTTTTGATGCTAACTCATACACAACTGACCAGGCAGCAATCACAAATACTATTCAGAAAACTCTTGAACCTATTATAGACCTGAGAATGTGTTCCTAAGAAATTTGTCATGCCTTGACATCTGAAAACATGTCCTTCCAAGTCTCGTGCAGTTTCATCTAGATGCGGAAAAGGAAAGCTTACATAATAAGGGTGGGTAATGTTAATCAGGGCGCGGTAACTAACAGACTAGGGGTGAGCCTCTCCATGGCAGCTGGCTGATAACATTTACAACCAACATAGCCACATTTGTAAGCAATTCTCGAGAAATTCACCATGGCGTCTTCAACATCTTAGGAATATTGATCTGCTGATCCCAGAGAGTTGTGAAAGTGTATTCAAGCTCATCTGAAAGTTAATCTCATTTTTACTCTCCTGAATTCATCTCTTGTAGCATAAATTGCCATGTTTTGGTAGCATTTGGGGAAGAACTTCTCAGAGACTTGGGTTACTGTACTATTTGATTCAATTCGTCGGTCACGTGTCACAGGCCTCAAAATCGACGAATAATTTCGCGCCTGTCACAGGTCACCGAGGCTGAGCGCGAACTTGTCAAAAAAGTCACAAAATCACGAAAAAACACATCCAAATTCGTTTTTTCTCCTTCACTGATGCGCCCTTGATGTTGGAATGGCCGCGGCCCTCCCACCACTGCCATTTCTGACGTGAACGGAGAAACTTGACTTGTCCCGCTCCCATGCACTCGCTCGTGAATCGGACTGGCAGTTCACAAAACCTCGAGTTCTATTGAAACTACTTAGCAGATAATGGGAGCTCAATACCAGGAACAGGGATATCCTGGTCCTTATTGTTGGTGGGGCGCCAAAACTCGCCAAAACTCACCTGCGTATTTGGTGTTGGGGCGACGTGTGCACATGCCCAGCCCTTGGGTGTGGCCGCCTCATCAGAAGTGTCCTCGGCCGGCATCTCTGTGTCAACATCCTCAGTGTCCCCACTGGAAATCAGACACCGGCTTGTTTCTGCTTGATCTCGCGTCATTCTGATCCTCTCACTATGCACAGTTTCATAGAAATTTGCTGAGTGCGTGCCATTTCATTTATCTTGTCTCAGAATCAAGGCAGCTGAGCTTAGAATGTAATTCTGGAAGTCCTGGCACAAAGCGCAATTTTTTTTTGGTGTCACGGTCCCCAGGGGCAATCGACGAATATGAAAGTTCATTGCTCGATGTCACAGGTCACAGGGCGTGCGAATTGAATCAAATAGTACAGTACTAGTCCCACCTTTCAGTATAGTCAGTATATAAGGCTGAGACCATGGGATCTCAGCACCCTTATATAAGCAATCAATGATGTGCCATCACAGCTGACGATGAGCTCAAAATCTCAGCCTGAGCAAATATTTATATAATTTTCTTTTAGAGAAACCTCAGAGAGTATTGTAGAACACTCTGTATGATTGAAATCCGGAAAATCTGCAACCGTTGTGAAGTTATTGACCAAATAAGGAAATTTGTATTTTGACTTCTTTCACACATCCCCGGTGCCTGGGAACATTCTTGAGAAAAAGTCGCCCGCAATTTCGCTGGTGGCGGTGCCACACAGCCACTGATTTGATCCCATCACACACGCATTTTGCGCACCTTCTTGACCTCTACCACCATCCAGCAACATGACAGACCACTGGCTCAATGTCCTGGTTTCAAATGCGAGGCTGGTCGAACTGACTGTTGCTGCCGCCAAATTCTTTTTTGCCAGCCTGATTTTGTCAATCAGAAATCTGCACTAGAAGAGCTTGTCGAATCCTGAGGCCACATTTGTGATTTCTACCCAAAGTATCATTGCGAGCTCAATTTTCTTGAGATGTATTGGGGAGCTGCAAAATTCCGCTACCGTATAACAGCCTTGACAGCAAATATTGATGCTATGGAGCAGAATGTCAAGAACTGTCTTGATGATGTTCCTAAATTTCAAATTATTTGAAATGTGTCTTGACTCACCAGAGAATACAGTTACTGATCTACATTTACTTAGGTATGCCAATCGTGCTGCGCACTTTATTTCCGCCTACGCAAAAGGCTTGACCGGAGGTGACTTGATTTGGATCAAGAAGCCATATCGTAGTCATCACATCTTACCTCCCTCAATGATTGCAGAGATTAAGGCCTCTATTGTGGCTGCAAACTTGGGTGTAATATAGTTTTTTTAGTTGCTTAGTATCTCTAGACCTGCCCCGGCCTTATACAATTTTTTTTATTTTTTTGGTGAACCGGCAGATTTAGCCGTGGGAATTGATTGATGGCTGATTCCATCAAGATTACCTAAGGTGCTGAGATCCTACACTCTCAGCCTTAACAGGATATCATGCCCTGAGCAGCTCAAGTATTTTATATACCATGGTGAGGCATGCATGTTGAATTTCTTTTGAATTGATGGCAAATGTGGCTATGTTGTTTGTAAATGTTATCGGCCAGCCGCAGTGGAGAGGCTCACCCCAACTTTCTGTCACAGTAACATCACACATAACACGGTCCGAAATTTCCGGTCAGACAAAATCTCTCTGTATTCAATTTAACTACTGCTACAGGGATTGTGAGCCTGGGAACCGCAGCTGGGGAGGAGCTTGTGACCCAGCCATCTGTGCTATATCCACCATTCCATGGTACGAAATGGCTGGGCAACATACTGTTCCATTTCATTCAATTCCTACGGCACTTTGGCGTGTGACATCAAATACGAAATGATCCTTTCGTATGCGGGCTTGCGCCCTGTGTGACTTACAAAAATTTTCTTGTGACCCTGTGACCTCCGAAATATTTCGCAGATTTTGGGCTTGTGACCTATGACCATACGAATTGAAGGAAATTGAACAGTAGTATGTGCAGCAGCTGGCCGCACACATAGCACTCTTTCCTCCAGCCACGATTGCCGGGAAGAAGCAAGGCATCAACACACCCGCCGATGGATGTGTTGATTTAGGATGCACAGAATGCGATTGGGCTGTTGGCGGCGACACCTGTGTCGTTGGCGCTATCGGAGAATTTTATAAAGGCGATGCACAATCAGAGTTTGGGGGATTTGGAGTTGAATTATGGGACGGACTTGGAGTCGTTGTTCAAGTGAGGTATAGTAGTGTCTTTGTCACAGTACCGCATTCGTTGTTAGGAGTCAGTAAATTACGAGTTTCTTTCCTGGACTTGTCGACGCGGGAATCGCCCGGGGGATTCAGTGTGCCATCAGTTCCGGCGGGATGGAAACTCACATGCCACAATTCTCTGGGAGAATGATTATCCATTCGAGGTCTCTGTTATGGTGGCGGCTCTGAGAAAGCTGTCAGCAAAGTTCGGCATGGCGGTGACGATTGTGGCGCACTGTGCCACAATGGTCCATGTGACCACTTGGTGACCACTGACAAGCCTGCGCTTTCTTTCTTAAGTTCTCTTCCACAATCTCCGAAGTCTGCCGTCGGCGCTGTTGGCCAGTTCGTAGAGTTCGGAATCCCTCTTGGTCTCCTTTCAAACCTCGTACGCCGCCCGAGGCTAACAGGAGAATGCCTCGATTCATCCCGTCGATGTGGTAGCACCTGTGAGAGGCTCTTCGGCAAAGTTCGGCAATGCAGACACGTGGTTTCTTCTCCACAAGCGACCACAACTCGCGGGTCGTCGGCAACGCTGCTTGCATGTTTTTGTAGACCCGGCAATCGGCTTAGTCTCCGCTCAAAGCACATTGAAATGAGTATGCCGCCCAACGCTAACACATCTTCCGATCTTCTCGCAACTTGGAAGGACTATCTCGACGATATCTGTGCTCCACTCCCTATTCCTAACCTGAAAGTCTCATGTTTGGGCTTCTCTTCGCTTTTTCAAGTCAGCGGCCTCAGAATGTAGCAGGGATTCCCGGCAACAACACCTCCTGCCACGCCGTTATCATGTGGGGCTCTGTCCTTCTATGTCTGCGGATGACCGGCACGAACTAGGTTATAAGGGGGGAGACCGTAAGGAAATCCCCCACGACAGACATGCTCACCTCGAGCCCCGTTGTTCTATGCACGATTCCCGTGATTCTGGCCATGGTGTATGCGGCAACATTGCGCACGCTACGCTCCAAGCTGCCTCTGCCTCCAGGTCCTCCCAAGTTACCTCTCGTGGGTAACCTCTTTGATGTACCTTCCACCTTCCAATGGCAAACATACGCTCGGTGGAGCAAACAATATGGTGGGGCACGCTCTCGTTTTACGCACTGTTAGCATTGATTGTACTAGATTCGGATATCATCCATCTTAATCTCGCGGGGACGTCTGTTATTGTACTTTCGTCCTTGGAGGCTACAGATGCCCTGCTGGAGAAACGCTCTTCCCTGTATTCAGACAGGTAAATGCTCTTGTGGAAGCTTCGCAATACGCAGTCGCTCATGGTCGTGTTTTAGAGATGCGCTAACGATGGTGACAGAGTTGATGGGATGGTATTTCAATATTGGTACCGGTTTTTCTGCCCCGAAATGTGAGGATGGTCACTAATCCGACATGCTCTAGCGTTGATGAAATACGGTTCGCTGCCCTATCTCTTCGTCGGGCTCTATCTGAAGAACCGCTAAATAACAGGCGACGAATGGTGCGGACATTTCTGTCGGACCATCCTGGTATATTTCTAATATCTTTCAGGCGGACACATCGCCGGCTATTCAACCAAGCATTTAACGTCAAAGCATCGCGAAAATACGAACCACAGGAATTGACTGGAACCCATGCTCTTCTCGCACGGCTACTGTCTGCCCCGGAAGGCTTCATGCATCATTTTAGACAGTACGTACAAATATATTCCTGGATCTCCATTATCTTTCAAGCTGATGTATGGTCGTAAAAATACTGTAGAATGGCCGGTGAAATCATCATGTCTGTGGCGTACGGGATCGACGTGCTTCCTTCTGACGACCCATATGTTACTCTCGCGCACAAGGCCGTACAGACATTCTCGATCGCATCTGTCCCAGGAGTCTACCTCGTTGTGAGATTCATGCCTACAATCGCAACCATATGTTATAGCACTCATATGGATCCTCAGAACACCTTCCCCATTCTGAAACACATCCCCCGATGGTTCCCTGGGGCAGGATTCAGGCGCCAGGCGGAAGAATGGCTCAAGCTGTCCCGCGGCATGTTAGAGCTGCCTTTTGCGGAGACTAAACGTCAGATGGTATGTTATCTACCTTTGCGCCCAATCCAACCCATGCTACAGCAAACATCAGGATTCCGGGACCGCTCCACCCTCCTTCACCGCTGACAGCCTCCACGCCCTTAACGATCCCGATAAGCAACCTTATTACAAGGAACACCACGTCAAGCAAACCGCGGGGACCATGTACATTGGTGGTGCTGACACGACCGTCTCCGCTCTTAGCACCTTCATCCTCGCCATGCTCGCCAATCCCACCGCGCAGAAGAAGGCGCAAGCGGAAATCGATTCCCTCACTGGTGGGAGGTATCTCCCCAGCTTTGAGGATGAAGCGTCGTTGCCGTACGTCTCTGCGCTCGTGAAAGAGGTCATACGGTGGGAGAATGTCACTCCATTCGGTAAGTTCATGGGCTTCGCAATTCCTTAGTTGAATCTGATTCGAATGTACCTCGATTCCAGCGGTTCCGCGGTTGCTCGCGACAGAGGACGGGTATCGTGGGTACAGACTTCCCGCTGGATCCCTCGTTGTCGGGAACGCATGGTGAGCCGAGTTTGTGATGTGTGCCATCTTCTCCTTTGTCGATTTTCTTGCCTTTTTGATTCACTAGGGCTCTTCTGCATGATGAGGCTCGCGGATTTCCTTACCTTTTCCTATGTCCGGTTTTCTGACCTTGCGCACTTTACGTCAGAATGTCTATCCAGACCCCCATGCATTCAAACCTGAGCGATTCCTTCTTGACGGAAAGCTCAATCCAGCGGTGAGGAACCCTGAGGCGGCGTTTGGGTTCGGGAGGAGGTCCGTAGTATTTCTATGCCCATCGAAACCCACCATTCGGGGTGACGTTGATATTCAAGATTTCAGACTGTGCCCAGGGCGCCATATGGCTCTCTCGTCCATTTGGATCACCGTCGCATCCATTATCGCGACGTTCAATATCGCCAAGGCCGTCGATGAGCAGGGTAAAGTTATCGAGCCGTCGTATGAGTACCTTTCGGGTTTAATCAGGTCCGTATTGACCATTTTGACCTCCCTTGTCGTGAATTGATTGGTAACTATTGTTTTTTCGTGCAGCACCCCACTTCCGTTCAAATGCTCTTTAGCACCGCGATCGCAGGAGGCAGTTGCGCTGATCAAGGCGGCGGTCAAGGATGACCACCGTTTGTAGCTCAAGTAAACATCTAATGAATTATCGTTTTCGTCGTGCTTTACCGCCGCAACCGATTTCGCTCATTTCTCCCCCGAGGTCAAATTTCACGAAGTACATTTCAGGATGCAGACAACCGAGGCAACATATTCGGATAATAATACAACAGCTCCCAGCAAACCCGGCACAATCGCGTGTTGAAAACGAGCCAAGAAAGTCAACGCAAGGCCGGGATCGTAAAGGTTCTGGGTCACTGGATATCATATGATTTATGAGCCGAAAACAGAGTCCGCTGCATCATTCTGAGGAAACACATGCATACTTCCAGGAGAGAGTACATCGCGAAAGAAATGTTTCATTTTTCAATCCAGGAATCATGTTGGGGTACTTGGTACCACAATTCTCCGCCATAAAAACTGCGACGCTCTTACCCTCGGGCGGGGGCAGCGGTTCGGCCGTCCTGTGATTGACCGATGATCTTGAAGACGAAGCTTTCCTGGGTGGATATACCGCGCAGCGACATAGTGGCCCTGGGTTGTTGAGGGTGTCGTTCATGCTGAGGCCCTGTTAATTAATTCGAGGAATTGAGTTTTTTTATCTCGATGTAAGGTCAGAATATGACGTATCCAGAAGAAGGAACTGTCCCATCCAGCAAACAAAAGCACCCAGAGTCACAATGGAGCGAGGATGATCCGGGTTGCGGTGCTTTCTGCCCTTCGCTATTTGAAAGACAATTGCGAGAGAAAATCGCTACGCACTTGCCATTTGAGAGCCGGCAGCCAGACCCTAATCCTGAATTCGACGTCAGGCGCAGTGAACACCTACTTGGTTTCACACGTCTGGTGGTAAATCGCCTGCCCGGTGGCGATCATCCGAACACGTTCGATGTGGACTGTCTCTCCACCTTGGACATTATCGTGCAGCTGGTTAAGAGGTGTATAATGAGGGAGTGGAAACAACCAACGTAGGCCCCCACGACGTCGAGAGCTCGTGGGTGCTCTCCCTGCTTTCCTCGCGGGTGGAATCGGTACCAATGGTGAACGCACATTCGGAATTCGCGACTCCATGATAGAAATCTTTTGGCTCAGCGAGATCGTGGCCAGTGAAGATGAGGTCACTGTACCTTAGTACGGGGGAATGATATATCACGGCCCACTGATGGTCGGAGGAGTAGTACCCAAGTTCGTCACTTCGTTACTTCGCTTAGGAATGTGAAAGTTCGTGACTTTGATGGACAACTGTGAAAGTTTGTCATTTCATCAGATATCTGAGAAAGCTCGTCACCTCGCCTAAATTTTTGAGAAAGCTCGTCACTTACGGGTGCGCGTGTGGGAAGGCATTGTTTTGATCACCGGAATTACGGAGCAACACGAATAGAACATTCCTCTCTTCCACCACCACCACCCTCAACCCCCGCAATGTTCCCAAATGCACCCCTGACCTAGTGAGTGACTGTCTGTAGGGAAAACAGCACCTAGGGCACAGTCGTTGAACTAGACTTCATCGCAGGCAGGCAGTGTAGGCCTGTTGTCGATCACGATGTGCTTCGTTGCAGCCGGAGCGGGAGAGGATCTTCCCCGGGGGCGGTATATAGCTGATTTTTATTTATTTTAGCCCATGCACTGACCTAAAGCTTTCCGTGCTCGACAGAGGTATCCACACCAGCACTCAACACCCAGTCACTTCAAATGCGAGCATATTCGAGGCGCCAAAGGAATGTATCCGGCGGGACACAGCATCGCCGGTGTACTTCCCCCTGCGTCGCCGCTACCCGTCCCGCATTCAACTAATCACCCAATCGTAGGCAGGGTATGACAGCCTGATAGCAGGCTTACAGACAGTAGAAAATACGGCTCAAAAATCTTGATATTCTGTAGTTAATGACTATTGGGCTGTTTTCTATCCCATTCCACATGAATTCTAGTGTTCTTCGCCTCTTTTCCCACCCAACCTCGACATATTCGGCAGGGGTTTTCAATGAACATCGGCCTGTCTTGCCCTCGGTCCCAGCCGAGTCCCCCGAGCCACCCACCATCGTCAACAGCTCTGGAATTCATTCGGCAGATTCCTAAAAATGTGTCGTGTTCCAAGCAAAGCACAATAGGTGCGGAGATTTTATGTGTCGGCCTAGGGCAATGTATCCTGCACTGTAACCAATGTCTCTGCAATGAAAATAAATTTATCTCCCGGCGTTTGTTGATCTGAACAATACGCCTACAACTCACGACGCACTCTTCACGTGGATGGACACGATCACGTCTTCATTGTTGGCAGCCCAAGTAACGAGTTTTCACGGTATCCAGAGGAAGTGACGAAGTTCCACCACATGCGGCTGAAGTCACGAACTTTCACAGAAAGTGATCAAACTCACGAACTTTGGCAACGCTAAACGAAGTTGAGCGAAGCTAAGCGAAGTTAAGTGAAGCTAAGCGGGCACGGTGAAAGTGCCGCTTTGCCGTTGCCGCTGCTGCAGATTGCCGCTGTTACCGTAAGATTGCCGCTGTACGATTTTTGCCGCTGCCGCATGATTGTCACACTGCCGCTGCGTCACATTTTCAACACTGCGGCACCTTCCCCACCAACTAGAAATTTTGTAGCTTGAGATCTCCGGGTGAACGTGTATCCCTGACTGTCTAGTATCGGGTTCCGGCAATGGATCCGCGTGAATTACTGTTGAAGTTGAGATAGTTGAAAAGTAGTCCTTGAGGCAGAAACCATCAAATCAGTTTATTTGTCGCATTAGCGCCCGGGTGGTCACAGCTTCTTATCCAATGCAGCCTCAGAGCATGTACTTCACCTTATAGGGGAGAAAAATTGCAGGAACCACTTAGCAACGTCCGCAGAAAGGCAAGATTGTTGATGGTCGGTTTGATTACAGTTGCTGCACTGGGGACGTCAAGTTTTACAAAATATAGTCCACGTTTTTCCCTCACCGGAAGCAGTGGAGGGAAATTCTTGGCCTATCATTTCACAGACTGAACAGCAAGGGACATAATTCAGCACTGTGATAAAATCGTCTGGACAGGCCGGGTACAGAGCTCTCGTATACTTCGGCACTACGTAGGATGTCGAGGATTCGGCAGATGGTGTGTAAGTTCAGTTTGCGAGCAAGTTCGTCGCATGCCATATTTGGCGTGTTGAACGTGCAAGCTCGTCGGATGGGAACCAGATGAGCAGAGACATTCCTCTTGCCTGTCCCGACCGCTGCCATCACTCCCATCAGAAGTTCGACCCGTGTTCCCCGAACCCCTCCCTTTCTGTCTTGAACAGCTACATGTTTCAATAAGCCAAATGTCACACAATGAGGGTTCCGGGATAAATAACACACGGCGCTGAAATGCAGTTTAACGCGGCGCCGCGGTATTGTGAGAGTCATGCTTGCAGGTATTGAACAAGTTATGCATTTACGGTGTCAATACGGAGAAGAGTCGACCTGCTGGGATCATTTCAGAGCTTTTTTGCGACAAAGACATACCCCTAACTCACTGATAAATTGCAACAACTTCGGTCAGTACCCAGCGAAGAATTTACCCCAATTTACCACCACTTACCGACGCCCCCCTTCCAACGCGTTCCACTGTGGGAGGGGTGCATAAATATTGAGTAAAACACAGAAGGTGGTGAGCAATCCTCGCACCTGGAAACGAAATAATCCCAGTGCGGCTGCCCTGAGGCGTCGTCCCATCGTGGGGGTGTTCGGCCAAGCTGCTGCGCTGAATGCAGCAGCCAAGAGGATGGTGCGGCATCCTACGAAGTCAGTGCCATGAAGACAGGCTGAAATGTGGCGGAAACAGCGTAAGACGTATATGCACTAGGAAACAGATCTGCCCGGAAACATCACTGAGCCGCGGTAATTGAAGCACCCGGAGGTAGAAGCGGGGCTGGGTTGCCGTAACCACTGGGATTGACAGGCGGTTCTAATAGGATTGACGGCAGTTCTAACGGGATTGACGCTGGGAAACGAAAATCACCCAACGCAGCCTGATTTAGTCTCTTATAAACAGACGCTATAACATTACTTACCTCGTACCTCGGTTGTTATAAGCCTGATTGACGTGCGCCGGGTGTCTAGAAATTGAGGAACACCAGAGTGAGCAGTGCAGCGAGAGCAGTGGTTTATCGTACCGCTGCTGTTCCTGGCCCCCGTTCTCCCAGAAAAACAAGGAGTCATCCATCGGCCGTCTGTCAGAGAATTATTAGTATACGAGCATGGCGTGGAACCAATGGTGGCGGGGAACACACCGCGAAGGCTGTAAGAAAGCGGGCGGCGGGGTGAGATGATGGTGGGAGGGACGAAGCAGTCGGCACATCAACCAGAATGACGGAATCAGTCAGATGGCTTGCCGAATTGGAGTTTACGACAAACTTGCACCATGTTCTGACGAACTTGCACGCTCTTGATGGGTTCTGACAGGAATTGGAGTTTACGACGAACTTGCACCATGTTCTGACGAACTTGCACGCTCTTGATGGGTTCTGACCAAGGGGAACTCGGGATTAAAATTTCGTACGTGGGGAGGGGGGGGGGGGTCCCAGGGGAGGCTGAAAAAAACTTTTTGATACTTTTGTTAGAAGGGGTTGAAAACCCTCGATTTACCGTTTGGACAATGCCAGAGGTGTCAGGTAGGGTTTGTACGATGCCCAAACCATCTTGGAGGTCAGCTTCCTAATATGGAATGTCGGATCACGTACGACGCGTAGATTTTGCTTTCCGTTGGCTCAACCACCTTACCCGATGTTCAAAAAAAAAAAACTTGACACTCACTATCATGGATATACAGTCCCACTATTTTTCCCTGCCAATATACCACTAGATTATGATAATTTGGTGCCCAGTGTAAAGTGGGGGTGATAGACCAGTATAGTACAGGGGTGTAAGGAAGAGCACACCAGAGGTATATTAGATGGACAGGAAGCTGTTACTACACTGTAAGATAATCAAACTGCCTGTCAAGCCCGCCCCCAGTAGTGTCCCAAGCTGCGGCCCTAAGCGGAGGCGACGGCCCGGCGCCAGGGGTGGGAAACTCCTTCCCTATATGGAAGGAGGGGGGGGGAGGGGGGGTCCGCCGAGGGTCGAAAAAAACTTTTCGACCCTATGTACTTATTTCGAATCCCGAGTTCCCCTTGGTTCTGACAGGTTCTGACAAACTTGTGTTCCCTTAGCTGCTTGCGACGAGCTTGCGCGATCAAACTACGAAGATCCTCCATCAAACTACGAGCTTGCACATACTACGTAGTGACGAAGGTCTATACGACTCGTCACAGTGCCTCAACATTGCCGCTGAAGTCAACTTCAACTGCCGCCACACTGCCGCTGCAATGTCACATTGCTGCGCTGTCACGCCCTCCAAGTGCCGCCATACTGCCGCAGCATGCGGTAGACTGCCGCTGAAAATAACCCAACTGCCGCTGCAAAGTGCCAACTTTGCCGCTGCAGAGTACTGCCGACTGCCGCTGCACAATGTTTGCTTGTGTTTTGGTGCTGCAATAGTGCCGCAGAGTGCCGCTGCATGAAAATTATTTCATGTCCCGACGTCTCAGAAAATATGTTGTTCAATGCAGGGCACATGTGGAGCAATATATTGGATATAGTAGACTCCCCTGACATATTTTAAAACACCAATTACGGTGGTATAAAGGAGTTAAACATGTGCCACAGGTGCAACTGCCGCAGACTGCCGCTGTAGTGCCGCTGCCGCTGCCGCTGCATGCGGCAAAAGCACTGCTGCGGCAAAATCCCTTTGCCCAAGCTAAGCGAAGTAACGAAGTGACGAAAATGGCGCGGACTCTGGTCGGAGACCCGTGATGTATCAAAACCGCTAGTTCAGAGGCGAAACTGATATATCATGGCAGGTAGGTTTCTACTTTTATTTCCAAGCCAGTGTCGGTCATCGTCAATTGACACGAGGCTCTCGGCGTCGCCATCAAATGAGATCAAACAGGCTTGACGTCGCGATCAGATGCGATCAAACGGCCTCGACGTCGTTGTCGACAACGACGACAAAATGATGTAAAAAATCACGCGAAAATTCTGAAAAAAATATGATAGATGGATGAAGGATGGACAGTACATATGGGAGGTAAAGTAGGTAAAATAGGTAAAGTAGTAGCAACTGGAATCACTGTTTTCGGTGAAATGCATTTTTTTACCGATGCCTTGATTAGGCGCCGCAGAGCCTCAAGCAACGCGCTCGTCCACGCTCCGTCCAGCCCGTGAGATGCATACATCTCCTAGTATTCCGCCGCACCGGGCAGTGCCTCGGTGATGCCCCATACCCCAAACTTTCGGGATACTCGACATCTGAGGGTATATACGAGGTCCAGTAACCTAACCGATTCAGAAATTGCCGGTGGTTGGAAATGAAATAAAAAATAAAGTTCCACATGGGACGGGTTGAGATAGCATGAAAGATGTTGGTTGCTTCTCCACTCTTCTCCATTGATTTTATGCAACTCCTTGAATCCCTCAATCTCTTTCAAACAACTTTCTTTTCTCAATATTTCTATACCCTACATCGCATTGATAGTTTTATACACGGATGGGTTTTTGTGTTCAACATCCAATAGACGCCCGGGAAGCGCCCCTCGGGGCCGTAATTCCGAAGTGCCAAAATGCCCCGAAAACCTCCGATTTTACTCATTTCTCTCGGTTTCCGAGGCTTTTTGAGGCACAAAGAGTGATAAAGGTAATGTATTATCGTTCCTTGAATAAAACTACAGCACAGTATGGTTCCACTGAGGTTTTGAGCATCTACAAATATGTATACTGGAGTGCATGGATGGCAGGCAACGAGTGTGGGGGAGAGATGGTTGGGCACAAGACCAATCAAAGAGCGGTGGGCAATGAGCGCACACGGGGCAGTGATCGAGCAAGGGAGCGGCAGGCACCAAGCGCGTGCAGGGCATATATCAAGCACAAGAGCTGTGGGGAGCAGGTGCGAGGGTACGGTCAGCGAGCACGAGGGTGCCGGCGGGGGCGCGGGTAGCGAACGGGGCCGGGCATGAGGGAACGGGTAGCGAGCGGGGACCGGGTGCAAGGGCACGGGTAGCGAGCGCGAGGGCGCGGGGAGGGCCGGCACCGGCACACAATCAGCCGGGTGGGAGTGACAATGGCCAATTACGAGGGCTCCCAGGCAAATTGAAGGGCTGAAACGCGTGGAGGCTCCAGGAAGGATACGAGGGATGATTGAGGCGGAGAATCAGGGCAGCCCGAGCCAAAGAATCCATTTTTATTCGCGATAAGGTACGGAGGAAGGGTGCCAGCACAGCGGCAGAGCTGCAGTGTTGAGAGCCAATAGAGACTGGAAACTTAAGGTGTTGATAGGAGCAAAAAAGGAGAACCTTCTGGAAAAGCCACAGAGCAAGCAGGAGGGCCAGAGGCGAGAGAGAGCCATTGTGGTGGAGGACGGAAGCAAGGCACGATGGTGGGTGACGGGAACAAATTGATCACCCCGTTTAGAGTGGCTATGGAGCGCCATCAATCGCAGCGGGTGGTGGGGCCAACATTGGGCGCCCAAATCACGCAGAGCGCATGTTGTGCCAGGGGGAGTTGAGGGGAAATTGATATATCAGACTTACTGCTGATTAGAGGCCCTGATATATCACAACACTCCGATAATCAGAGCACTTCTGATATATCAAAGTGCCGCATACGCCTGTATCAACGGCGGACAGGAGCGGGAGGATTACCTGTGACACCAGGCGGACATCACCAGAAATGGGACAGGAGTGCCGTAATTCGACGGGATCTAATTAGACCAATCGAACTACGACTTTGGACGAAATATCTTGGCATCGCGCTCCGGTGTCGCGGAGATCCGTAATTAACGGCTCAAACTGTGCCGCTCACTTACTCACCACTATAGTACTACATTTGTAAAGTGGCCAAATCAAACGGGGAAATTTTTTGGCGGGGAGACATTCAGAATTGACCTAAGTATTTTCGTTGTAAAATTGAAGGAAGAACAAGGCATGTGGCGCGCTACGCGCGCCGGAAGACGATGAATTATATCTCATATCTCTCTTGTGCCTCTCTAGTCTACTTCCGGACCTGTCTGGTTAAATTTGACTGTGAGTAGCCAATTTGGTCTACGAAAGATTATGTATCTCACCCAGAACTTATCTTCAGAAAATCCCTCTTGCTAAAGTGTAGTTTGGATGGAAAGGAGCATTTCTACAAGAGGGATTAAATATCTGATTTTTTCTGGGGAGAACAAACCCTAACAGACTAGTGACTAAGTGAGCGGCACGCAAGTTTCCACGCCACGGCTTTTGCGGCTCTCAACTTCGACTACGGCAGGTCGTGAATCAGGAGATGGCATGGGGATGGGAACAAACTCTTCCGTCTGGAGTTGCTTTGGTGGGCCTGAATTTGCTTTACCGACCCTGTGCGCCTCAATTCTGGATGGTGGGTACCTTGTTTTAGTGCTACCCATGTCGACAGGAGTTCCTTGGAGGAACGCGCGCATACAGTAGACCCTCAAAGAAGTTAGAACCTCAGGGTCGGGGGTCTCGCGGCAAGCCTTTGCTCGTTTAGGTAATAGGAGTTGTGATGACAATGCTAATTTCACGGCTTCGGCTTCGACTCGGAGAAGAGCGTATCATCTGACTTACTTGAAAAACCTATAAGATGGCCCCACAAATCCGAGGTCAAACCAGGCCCACCCACGATGTTTACCCCAGTATTGGCGACTATATCTCTCTTCAGCGGTGTCGGCCTGTGTAAGCTGTACGAGAACGTTGCTGACCTTCCCAGTCTGCACTATGATTTCGTCATCGTTGGAGGTACGTACGTCCCGTGCAGCCTCACGTTGATTCTCAAAACTAAACTTATTCTAGGGGGTGCGGGGGGAAATACCGTTGCAAACCGCTTGACGGAAGACCCCAAAGTATCTGTTCTAGTGCTGGAAGCCGGACCGTCGTAAGTATCTTCAAGGTTCGACCCATCCGATGGGCTACCACTGATTGAGAATAGAAATGCGGGTGTCCTCGACGCGCAAATCCCATTCATTTCGAATGACTTTGCGAACGCTGCTGGCCCGTACAGCTGGAGTATACCGAAATCCCTGGTACCGGAGATACTAATTAACAGTGCGCAGATTACACCACGACACCGCAAGCGGGAGCAGCGGGCCATGTTTTCGACTACCTACAAGGTGGGTAGAAAGCACTGTAAGGCGATGTGGCATGGTCTGAACAATTTACCAGGGCACCTATTGGGGGGAAGCAGTTCGCACAGTAAGGGTTTCCTTCACCTAGTGTGCCGACATATCGATTAATAAATGAACAAAAGACGGCTTGGCATACACCCGTGGCGCAGCAGCCGACTTCGACCGATATGCAAAGCTGACGGGAGACGATGGGTGGTCTTGGAACAAGATATTCCCTTATTTCCTAAAGGTATGTACTCAATGCGGCATTTCGCGCAAACGTTGACCCGAATTGACTCTAGAACGAGAAATGGACTGCACCAGCCGATAAGCACGACACGACGGGCCAATTCAACCCCGCTGTTCACGGCACGAAAGGACCTATCTCGGTCAGCATCAGCGGCTACTCCTACTCTGATTTCGAGCAGCGGGTGATACAAACGACGAAAGAGCTTCCCAAAGATTTCCCGTTCAATTTGGACATGAATTCTGGGAAACCATTGGGAATCGGTGCGCTCAACAGCTATCACTCTCACCAATTAGTTACTGAAAGCCAAGTAAGGCTGGCTGCAGTATACGATTGGTAATGGAGAGCGCAGCTCCTCTGCGACGGGATACTTGAAGCCGAAAGTTATCCAGCGACCGAATCTTGATGTGTTGCTGAATGCACAAGTGTCGAAGCTCGTCGATTTCGCGCGCACAGGCTCACCTGCCTTACCTGGCACACCCGCCTTTGGGGGAGTAGAATTCCGACATGGTGCGTCCCTTGCTGTTTCGCTGCATCTGTGCCGTTCGGTGTCTGATTGGCTCCGCAGGATCCTCGCTCTTCGTCGCAAGAGCGTCGAAGGAGATTATTCTTTCCGCGGGAACGATCGGCACCCCACGCATCCTGCTGAACTCTGGAGTCGGGGATCGCAAAGCCTTGCAAGCACTGGGAATTCAGACAATGGTGGACCTTCCGAGCGTTGGAAAGAACGCGTCGGATCATCCTTACACTGGTCTGAGATGGGCAGTGAACTCAAACCAGACCGCCGACTCGCTCTTCCAGAATGCCACGGTCTTCAACGAGGCGCTCGCGCAGTGGAAACAGTCGCGCACGGGACCGTTGGTGGACTCCACCCCCGGAACGCACGCGGGGTGGCTCCGGCTGAGCCCGGACTCACCTGCGTTTGCTGTACATGCGGATCCGTCTCCCAGCCCAGACGCACCCCATTTCGAGATTTTGTTCCAGCCATCGGGGTTGGGTGCTCCCGGCAATTCCATCAGCCTCGCAATGGCCATGATCAGCCCCGTCAGCCGTGCGTCCCCGTTTTGAATCTTGCCTGTTGGCTGGATCGACCCTTGACTAACCTTCGCTCGTTCAGGCGGCTCGGTATCCCTCAGCAGCAACGACCCCTTCGCCCCGCCGCTCGTCGATCCCGGGCTGTTCGCCAACGAATTCGACGCACTTGCGCTCGCCGAGGGCACCGCCCTCCTGTTCAAGTTTCTCAGCGCGCCGGCGTGGAACCACGACGGCTACCTCGGCGCGCCGGCGGTTGACCTCACCGCAATGACCCCCGCCGAGAGGGTGGACTTCGTCCGTAGCCACGCGGGGCCCGGGTATCACATCGTCGGGACGGCGGGCATGTCCCCAAAGGGGGTGCAGTACGGTGTCGTGGACCCGGACCTGAAGGTGAAGGGCATTGCGGGGCTCCGTGTTATCGACGCGTCTGTTCTGGTGAGTTATTATATTTCAATGTAAGTTTTGGGAATTGACGAATTGAATCACAGCCGATCGTGCCGGCGGGGCACACCCAGGCGGCGACCTATGTGGTTGCAGAGCGCGGTGCGCATATGATCAAGCAAACGTGGAAGTAGCATGCGTGCTATACCGACAACTTTTTTATTCTTATTACTGGAATTTCATCATTATTAGCGTATCCTGAAATACATGTTTCACAGGAAAAACGTCCCTTAAACCGCGAACAAGATTTCCTCAGTTACTGTTAAATATATGAGATACGGCGCGCACCCCTATGAAGTAGCTGTCCAGCGTTTCGAATAAGCCGGAATATAAGTGCGCCGGGGCGTGGGTACGTCACTGCGTTGGCGTGCCTAAGAGGACGTGGATCTAGAAAGGAAATGGTCAGCGGCGAGGTGTACGCAAATGACATGAAAAAAGTGGGAATATGAAAGAGGAGAAAGGAAGAAAGACGTATCCAATGGAAAGAAAGTGAAGGAAGACGAGGACGGGTAGACAAAGGGCAGGGAGCAGTAGTGATGGGTAAGGAAGTAGTCCCGGGGGTCCGAGGGTCGTGGTAAATGTGTGAAGAAGACAGTCAAAGGAGAATATCGGCGGTGCTCCTGACTCCAGAAAAAGAAGAAGCAACGTCTCGACAAGACGAGCAGGAAGAAAAGAAAGCATGATAACGAGAAAAAGATGAGCAAAGGTGAGGTAGGACGTACCGGTCTTCTTCCTCCCCGCGTCGGCGGAAAACGGGCCGGCGCAACTTGGCTAACCATGTTCAAGACTAAGCTACAGGTACCAGAAGGCCGTAAGTAAATTGTGCATACTAAGAAGAGGGGGAATCTCACCTCAAGAGAACTGCACGGCCACGAGGATGTTGACGAGCACCCCAGGATCGTGTGGAAAGAGGAGAACTGGGTGTGCCGTCAAAAACGCCTTGACGAAGGAAGAGACAGATCAGAAAAAAGCCTACCAAGTCGTCTTCATACTGCGCATCGTTATGGTGTCGTGGCTCGAGGATAGATGATGTAGGCGGAGACGTACGCGCACTGCGTGGCGCAGAGTGCGGCGCGTCCTCTCTAGTGCGCGTATACGCGGTGTTGTGGGACGCGACGGGGGAAGCCGTTCAGGGTTCGTTGGTGAAGGCGGGCTGGGTGAGGATTATTGAGTACGAGGGGCAGGAATAGAAAACGAAAGGAAAGAATAAATCAAGGGGATTAAAAAGACAGCATTACGCTGCTGTTTCGTCCTGAATGCAGAACGATGCAGAGGCTGGCCGCCCAGTAGAGATATGAGAGGAAAATAGGAAGAAGAGGAAAAGTAAGCGAAAAAAAGGAGGAGAAAAATGTACCTAGCTGCCCCCGAATCTCATCGTCATCCATCCACACTCCATGTACGATGTGCTTTTGGGGAGGTCCAGGAACCGGGATTCCGAGAATTATGTTAAAGGACGAGATCAGGGCTGATACAAAATGTTGGGAGTGGAAGGAAGAAAGAGAGAGACGACTTGAGGGGAAGGAAGGACGAGAGGAGTAAATATGACTCACTGAAGACCCGATGACGGTGACGGACACATACAGTTTTGACGTGGATATCGGGACACGGATACTGAAATGAAGTCTTCACAAATGTCGGCGGCGGCGTGGTGACGGCGAAGGTGTTGCGGGTCGTGGTGGCAAAGACTAAATGGCGCTCTTGTTTGCCACGGGAACGGCGGGCAGCTGCTGCCGGCCCGAGTGGTGTTGGGCGGGATGAGGTGAAGGCAGCGCAGGCACGGACAAGTCCGAGCGCGTGCAGCGGCATGGCAGGCAGTTCCGCGACTAGACAATGGCGGATGCGGTGGATGGACGCCGAGCCGAGGGAAGGGCGCGGTAGCGGCAGCCATGTGGGCGGCGTCATCGTCGGGTGGGGCGGCTTCGCGAGCGGCAGCAGGGAAATTGTTGGAAGTTGTTGGAGCAGTGGCGGCGGTTGCCAGCAAGGTAATCGGCAGAGGTTAGGGCAGCAGTGAGGTGGTGTTGCTGGAGTGGCGGTGAGTGGAGCGGCTGCCGGCAGACTGCAATAGACGGGAAGGCGCCGTCGGGAGCGTTGTGCTGTGGTTAACTTGGTGATAGGGTGAGAAGGACGGCACGAAATCGGGTTAGGTAACCCAAAGCAAGGTGCTTAGGAAGCAGCACCGGGGAGGAGATAGGGCAAGACTATGTCAGGAATATCGGACTCTGAATCAGTGATGTCCTTGGGGCAGATCCACTCAGAGTGAGGGGTGCGTAGGCAAAAGGTGGATCGGACCTTGTCTCCGACCGGCCATCTCCGACCACGCTTTTGATCGGACCTGGCTGACTCATGTGAGGGCTCGTATACTTAAACTACTTTTTTTTGAGTCTCTTGGCTTGTCTGACATTTATAGCGCTCCAGTTTCCTTCGACTTGGTCTAAGTAAATATCATTTCTCAACCATCACTCCTCTCTAGTGATATCGAGGTTCGGTTCAGGCACTCGCTGAATCTCAAACCTGAACCGGCACCCAGGTTCGGTTCGGCGTTGGAACGCGTTGGAACCTGGCAGGATTTTGGGCATCTCGGCGAGCAGGAAAACATATCAATTCACTGTCTGTGTCCTCCAACAGTCTTTCCCCATGCCTGTATATCAGTGTTCAGTATCGCAACGGTGCGTGCGGCTCCAGACACCCTTGGCTGAAACCTCTGAAGGGTATACATGCGGTGGCTATCGGTCAAAAACCATACAGTCTACGAGGGATACCTCCCCCAAATCTACTTCCGGTAAAATTAAGGGTCCAGGAGCCGCCCCCCTCCGTCTTCGCCGTGGATTACGAGCCGTTGCAGATGGCTTCCTCGCGTGAGTGGGCAGCCCAGGCTCGACGACGAGCACATCGGGTGGAAATGCGTCCCATACATCATTGAGCTGAAGCTCTTCCTCTGCCCTCCATGACTCGCCTCTGCCGCTTACAATCCAAACGACATCTCTGAGCAGTAGTTTCGGGATCTGCAGAATTTGGGAGCGGCGACTTATAGCAAGTGCTGCACATTCCCATGCAACGGGAACGGCTGGAGCGAGTGCCAGAAACTATGGGTAAGGGCACGTCATGATCAATTGCTGCTGTAATAGCCCAAACGAAAACGCACCTGGCCATAGGAAAATTCAAAATCGGGCTCCACCGTCCATAGTGTCAATTTTCGTGACCAGTCTTCAAATAGAACCACCAAATAAATGACAGGTATCCATGGGTGCAGTTTTACCGCTATATACCTGCCCATAAGACAGTGAGTGTGGACATAGTTCCGAACTTTACAAAATATACCGACCATGTCGCACTAAAGCCATATCTGTGTCATTCAATTCAATTGAATCTCGTAGCTTGACTGAAGCTCACAGGATACTTACATCACTCGTTTCCAGTGAAATCTGTGTTTGATCGATGGATGCCGCGCTGCACATCTCTATGAGTTAGTGTATTATTTCAGGAAATTGAACAGGCGCCTCACCGGCGAGAGTATGCATAAGCTTCCACCTTAGCTTTTGGTGACGTACGAGTACGGACTCGTATATGAGTAGCGAGGCAACACCCAAAGCAGCCCAACGACGGACAGTGCCGGCGTCCCGACTACCTTGAGCTTGCCAACACGCTCCGGGTCCGCATTGGACGGAAGAATACACTCTTGTGATGCCGTTCAGTTGGACGGAAATGTCCAGCGCCAAGCATAAAACCAGAATAAGACCGCCACACAGTCCATCTGCAATTGCTTGACAGTTCAGCACCATAATCAGTTCCCTCCATGCCACTGCCGGATCCGTTGGGAGTTGTTTCAGGTTGTGGACGGCATTTTTCAGCCTACCACCGAGGGTCTTGATAAAGAGCCTTGGAAGAACGAAAAGCACGCAGTAGGTGCAGATAGGCGAGCGGGTGAGAATGACTGCGAATTCAGCATCGTCTATACTGATTTGGTTACGCCGTATGGATATGAGGACACCGATGAGGATGAAAAATATTTGGGCGAAGAGCAATTGATAGTAAGAGCGGGGGCTTTTGGTTGACCATGCAATGAGCATCGCTATTTGTGACAGGGAGGTCAGAGAGTGAGCGCTGTTGCGGTAATCCAGTGAACCCTGTACTTACCGACACCAATGTGGGTAACAAAGTCTGCAGAGAATTGGGCGGGTGATAAGCATCGTGATGGGTCTAGGCTCACTGGATAGCCGCACGATATATCCCTGCATGTCGGGGTTCATGTTTAAAGACCATCCAGTCGGCTGCGTACGAGGGGCTTAAGAAGAAAGACGTTGTACTAACGCACTCCCAGAACTGCCACCGCCACGGTATTTGCGGTGTCTCAGATTTACGTCAAATACGCGCCCAAGAGCACTGCCGGCAGTGCTTTTCGCCATTTGGCTGGCATATGCTGTTAAAATCACGGAAGGTGTATGTTGAATTTGTAGGATGCTGTGGGGAAGCTGTGAAACATTAGCCATTCCGCGGCATGCACAAGGAGTTGATATAACTGCTTCTCGTCGACTACAACACAACATCCCAATTCCTTGCCCGAACTAGCAGCCTTTCGGCGGATGCCAGTGCACTTCGACGTTGAGCAAGATGAGGAAATGAAGCGGCAGACTCGGAGGAGGTACGAGACGAGGCCAGTGCGGCGGTGGCTCCTCAAGATAGAACGGGAGCGCGAGATGAGAGAGGAAAGAGGAGAAAGAACGGCAGGATTGCGAGCACCGTGAGGAGCAGCGGGAGCGAGAGCGTGAAGAAAAGGAGGAACACAAGCGGCGGCAGCGGGGGCGGCACTATCGGCGGGCACAGCTCGTCCAAATGCTGAATGCATCCGCAGAGGGTCGCCTTCTCACACTTCTCTCATCACTCAGCAAGCATTCCGGTCGGCATCTTCGCGAAATCGTTGCTGATTACATATGCACAGTTTTCATCATGCTTCCGGTTCTGGCGCTCGAGTTAATCGGGTGTTTCATTTACCTGGGACTCCTCATCACAATTGGTGTGCTGGTTAGCAGTGGCCTACCTGCTGCTCATCATTTCGTTCCACCCGCCCGCTTGTGCCGCGCGAAGAACTATTTATCAGGGCACCATGTTCCAACACAACGACCGCCACGAATTTCTAAATCTCTTTACTCCCGCTTTATCCCGCCACATCTCATAGAGTTTCATGTTATTGAGAGCGTTGTACGGCTATTTCAAGTAATTGGGAGAGCGCAAGATTTTGCCATCCTCCCCATATTCTGCGATCCCATGTAGGAATTATACTGGGGGAAGATATGCCGATCTCACAGAAATTCTGTGAGATCTGCCTGAGAAAAACCTTCTGACATTTGTGAAGAAAGTCGCCATTACGCGACGCGACGCGTTTGTTTGCGCATGAGTGTCGCCATCAACGGCACCCGGCAAGCGGCAAAAGTTTTTTTCTGACGACATCCACGACGAGAACACGCTAGCACCATTTCGCGTGTCCCTCGAGTGGTTATCGGATAGATGACAAAGGGCTGACACGCTGTCGGGTCACCGTCGGACCTCTGAGTCTGTTACTGTTGACAGATGTGACTCATGTGAGTTTGCTGTTCTACTGGGTTATGCACACGTCCGCACATTGTCCGCACAGCAGTGAATTCGGAGCAACATCATGTAGGCACTGCCCAGCATAGCACGCCAGGCGCCTTTCCCCCACATCTGACACAGGCTGCAGCACGACAACGTCTAACAGCCTTTACGGAACGACGATACATCTTATTCACGTTCATACAGCATCTTATTGTCGTCCAATTCATCTCACCACAGCTCTCTCAAGAGTCACATCTGCAAAACGGACCAAGTTCCATGATAAGTGTCTGTCTTTTCCGTTGATTTGATTCGGTTCGACACTTACTGTACGCCTGTGGCTCCTGGCAAATGGTCGAAATATCAACAGGCTCACATCGCTGTGAACATGTCCGAGCGTAAGCCCTGCTCGGCCATTGGTGAGAAACTCCGCACAGCCCGATCACTGCTCTTGATTGAAAGATCGAACCGCCATACAAGTGACCCGCACCAGAAGGTGGATTCCGCAGCATGTGGATGGTATAAATACAGGCTTGGAAGGAAACGTCCTTGTCACTCCAACCTTCCGTCTCCAAATGGATTTCCACAGACCGTCTGGGAAGGCCCGCCTGCTTGACCGGATTTATTCGAGCGATCTTACTTCCCTGACTATCGCCCACTTGTCCTATCGGCATCTGGACCGGCTTACTTCGAGGCTGAGCAAGGGTTCGCTGAAGGTGGAAGGGCTTCCGACTCAGTGGGGACCCCTGGACAGGGAACGCTGGGAGAGTCAACGTCGGGAGAGGAAACGCTTGGAGAGGGAGCTGAAACAGCGAGAGCGTGTGCAGGATCGCGAGCGCGAGCAGAGGAAGTGCCAGCCAGAAGAGCCCGAGGAACGCAGACAGCGGGAGAAGCGAGAACGTAAGGAGGAGCTGAAGTACTGGAAAAGACAGGCGCGTGTGGTGAAGGTGTGGCGGGCGAAGGAGCGCGACCGTTATCATGCCGGTGGTGGGAGAAAAGGCCACCGCCCTCCACTTGGTCAGTCGCTGGACAGGGTGTGGGAGCGTCAGCAGCAGGAGAAACGCGAGCAGCAGCGAGCGCTGCTAGGGGAGAGACTCCAGCGATGGGCGCAGTTCTTGCAGCTCCTTAACGCACCCCCCGAAGGTCGGCTCCTCAAGCTTCTTTCCTCTTTCAGTCAGTATTCTTGTTGATGTCTTTGCACCGCCACATAGCTCATAATCCACATCCCCCTTGACAGTTTTCATCATGTTGGCCATCCTAGCTCTTGAGCTAGTAGGGTGGTTCATTTTCCTCGGACTCCTCATCACCATTGGTAAGTTATATTTCGACGCGTACACCACAGCATTGATTTCCTCCCGCAGTTGCGTATCTGCTGCTGATTATTTCACCCGGGTCTACTCCAAAAACTCGTGCGCCGAAGCCCACGCAGCAATACCTGTACTACTGGGCCACGACACTCAAAATCAGCAGCCACGGCGAATTTACACCGTCCGCCTGTGGTTTCTTTGATGGCCCCAATATGCTGCTTTGAGTTGGGGGTGCTTGCCGCTCGTATTTGGCTGTTGATTTATTTATTCACACATAAAAATTACATCGACCAGGCCGCGCGTGAACGGCAACGCAGCAGTAGTCAAGGGGCATTGTGGTAGGGTCGGAGGGGGGCCCGCATGTGGAAACCGTTTTATATTCATTTTTATACGCACTCTTCATTTATCCCCGTTTTGCATTACATCACCTGTTTGTACCGTAAACAGGGACCCACCGTATTTTGGCAGCTCGAGCAGCCTTCTTCGCCTTATAATTTGGATTCCAGCTAGCAGGCTGTTTTGACTTCTCGGATATATTGGCCTCCGAGATGGAAAGAATATGTCGACTTTTAGCGGCGTCCAAAGCGTTGGTACAGACACTTCGGGATTGATGTTATGCAGCCATTATCATCGCACCAGGACTGCGGGTCATTAAGATGGATTTGAAAACCGGAGGGACACGGTGACACCGTCAGAATGTCATCTGCGTGTTCAATTTGAGCAATTGGGACACCATTCAACTCGATGTCTCGTGGGTGATGTGCTAGAACGAAGTCTGACATGAATAAATTCCACAAATGAGGGGAGCCCGGGTCTTCGGTTAGAATCCCCAGAAACGATTAAGTAGAAGGATGGTGCAAAATGATTATCGAGGCGCACAATGTACTGGATCTTGTTGTACAGAAGCTTCAACCACTCAATCATAGGGCCGGAGATTCTCAGTTTTGCAAGTTTAACCCACAATGTCGAGTGGTCCATCCCTGGGAAGGCATTTTTGAGATCCAGGTAGGCAACATACAGCAGTACCCCGAGAGCTTCGGCTTTCTCGATGAGGCAGAGGAGCGCAAAGGGGTTACTTGCTGTACGCAAGTCTGGCTGGAACCCGTTTTATGTCTTAGGAATGGCCCCGATATCCTCAGCACCTCCCGCAGCCGCCAACCTATGATAAGTGTTGTAATTAGAGCGGGAGAGCGAAATTAGAGCAAGAGGTAATTTAGTTTGCAATAGCACTGTTGGTGAAAAGACTGCTTTAGAGCAAACTGATGCTCTAGCAGGATACCACTACAGGCTTATATACTACTGAGAAATATATCTAGAATGTTCTACATGTATCTACTTGAACTGTCCATTAGTAATCACTTTATCAATCAATGCCCGATGGCCGAGCTGTCATCATTAATTCCAACACTCTCCCTCAGCGAGGCTATACCAAAATACCTGTGCCCAGGATTGACCCATGCTTGACAGTTCCAGACTTTGTGGACCGGCCCAAATTGCCCTGCACCCAATGTCCTACCGCCGCGACATGCTAATCACTGCATCAATTCCATCAATCAATTTTTCGACAGGTTGCCGACAGATTTAAAAGGCAAAGTCATTAGCTGCTTCATCACCAACAGCATCATAGGCAAAGTTTGCCTGGTCCAGTTCTTCATTGCGTTGTGATGGGCAGACACGGGCGATGTGACCTTTGCCGCTGCATTTATGACAAATGGCATTCTTCCAATTATTTGTGGTGGAAGAAGTTGGCGTGGGAGAAGTCGGAGCGGAGCGGAATTTCCGGTTGTGGTAGTGATTGGCGACCATGGCCCGATCTGTATCAATTTCTCCATCACGATTATTCCGGCGACGTTCCTCAGTAAGGATGGAGGAGATGGTGGTTTTGGAATCAGGGGCTGTGCTTCCGGAAAGGGTGGACCGAACAAATGCATCCCAATCAGCAGGTAGGGAGCTGAGCAAGGCAACAGAAAAGTCTCCATCAGTGACTTCCTGTCCGAGCGATTTTAGCTCTCCCTGGAACCGGCGCATCAATTTGATGTGAGGTTCGAGAGATTGATCTGTGGGAGCGCGGGTGCTGTAGAACTTGTGGCGGGCAAGCACAATTCCCATTTGACCTTTCAGCTCAAAAAGATGTGAGAGCATTTCCCATGCACTCAGAGCTTCGGTCTCTCCCTGGATGTGATGAACGACATCAGGGGCTACACGGAGTCGGATCGCGGATAGAGCGCGGCGATCGGCCTTTTTCCACGCTGCCAATTTCTTGGCATCAGACTCGTCGGGGGCTCCGGATTCGGAATCGACATGATCATCCACTGTGGTTGTCAAAGACCATCAAATTCATGGACCCATCACATGAAATACATGTTTCATATGCTTTCGCCCTGAATATATTTTTCATGTAGTTCACATTTCATGTACTTTTTCACGCAGTTCTGCACCAAGGTCTGAGGGCCGTGAATTTCAGTCGAAATTTGAGTGAAAATTTCCAACCGAAAAGGCATTCAAAAATTGTTCAGTGGGTAAACTAGAAGGATAATTTTAATTCAAGTCTGCAGAAACAGCCATCGCATCCTCGCGCTCGCAAAGGGCCCATAGCTGCGGTCCGGGCTTATGACCCGATATTCTGGCCACCAAGCAGCTGATGTCGTCCACGTTGATGACCTCGATACGAGGGGCGGTAGAGAGTAAGCAACAAGATGATATTTGTTAATCACGTAGGTAGTAGGCAAGTAGTAGGTAAGTAGCATTACGAAGTGGGTGGAGTTCGTGGGTAAGTGTGCTTAGTAACATCGCACTCTGATCCGAGTTACATCTCACGCGCTTCAAGTGCTCTTGCTCATCTCCCACTACCTGGCTTCCAACGTCCGCCTTCCAACGTCCGCCAGTGACGACCAGGAAGCACGGCAGCGACGCAGCGTCCTTCATAATGCACGGCATGTCTTGTCCTGCTCGTTCCTCCGTGTTATATTGCGTCACATTTCCGGTTGACGGCAGCGACGAGCTACTGCCCCACCCGCTCCCCAACTCCACCCACTGCTAGCCGAGCTTGCTCTTAACGGCGCGTGGGGGGTTGGTTCGTCTTATTACAACTCCCTCTAACATGACCTCCAAGGACAAGGAGAACAGGCACAAATCCTCCTGTCGCAAATCCTCTCACAAGTCCTCCTCACGCAAGTCAACGGGCGACTTAGCGCGCAAGGGGCAAGCTCTCCGGGACCACAACCATTCCCGCCGCTCGCCTGCGGAAGAGCACACCGGAGATGTGGGTAGTGACGCCGCACTGAGGGCGCGTGTTCATCAGCTCGAAGGTGCGAGACCGTACTTTCTCTCTTTCTCACATGTTCTAATTGTGTTCTGCAGCTACCCTTACGACCACGCAGTCCCGCCCTCGAGACAGCTGAAGCTCTCATCGAACAGGGCGCCGCTCCCGACCATTCCTCATCCAGACAAACTCTCCGCCGTCACCATGAACGAGCTCAAGGCTCTTTTGAAGATGGATAAACTGCGTTGGAACGCAATGCGAGTGAGTCTTCAGTCGTCTCGGTTTCCTCAACTCATCGCCTCTAGACATTTACACGCCACCGCCTCCACGCTGGTGACCTTCGCCCGGAGTTGGTGTGGAAGAAGCAGGATACATTGGCGCTCGGGGTCATCTCTCGTGCGGTGCGTCGTCTTTTCTCTGTGTTTTCTCTGCTCATTTGCATTTCAGATCTCCAACAAGTTCCCCGAGCTTCAACGATTCGAAGGTAATTGGGCCACTTATCGCATTATGAAGGAATCCTGGGACAACATCAAGATGTATCAATGCGACGTAGATCGGCCGAACACGTACGTCGGGCGCAAGGCCGTCGAGCGCCGTCGTCGCCGCGCAACTCCATCGTCCCCCACCCAATCGTGTCGCGAGTCTCCGCATCCACCGACCCCAGGGCCGTCCCGCCGTCGCTCGACCTCGCCGACCTCTCTCGCCACCCGCCCCACGCGTTCCCAAACCTCGTCCCCTCCGACGAGCCACAGACTCTGACTCAGGCTCCGACTCGGGCTCGGGTGCCGGTGCGGGCTCGGGCTCCCAGTCGGGCTCCGACGACGACGACAATAATGACGACATGGTCCTGGCGGGCGATGAGACGATGACGGGCATGGAAGGCGCAAGCAGCGTGCAAACCAGCCCCAGTAGAATAGCAGTTTTGTACATGTACTCAGTCTGAATTGAGTCATATTTCAACTTTAAACTGTGTGAATTTTATATCGATTCGGCCCAAGGCTCGCAGCCTTCCTTCTGTTCACGCTCACTACACCTGTAATTCAGGCGAAAACAATATCAATAGCGACATGAAATGTCACACAAACCATATGAACTCAAATGCGGTGAATTTCACAAAACTACATATATTTGACTGACTTTTCCGATGGATTACAGGTCAAAACCACCTCAAATACCTCCATGAAATCCATGACGTTTGTCGGCCACAGTGATCGAGGCCGAGATCGGTGAGGATGTCCAATATCTGAACTTTCCATGCAGCATAATTTTCACTGCTCTGGAGGGGTTCAATCCGATGAATGGATTGGCTTTCGGACATGTCGTCGGGTTATCGGTGACGTAACCGAGATCAGTTTGTGTTGTAATTAGAGCGGGAGAGCGAAATTAGAGCAAGAGGTAATTTAGTTTGCAATAGCACTGTTGGTGAAAAGACTGCTTTAGAGCAAACTGATGCTCTAGCAGGATACCACTACAGGCTTATATACTACTGAGAAATATATCTAGAATGTTCTACATGTATCTACTTGAACTGTCCATTAGTAATCACTTTATCAATCAATGCCCGATGGCCGAGCTGTCATCATTAATTCCAACAATAAGAGTGAGCATCTTGAGCATACAGCACTCCAACGCAATTAATCGATAGCTTGCCGGGTCATTTGCATCCTTGTCCTTCTTCACGCTCCCAATCAGCAGCGAGGTAGGCCAGGGGTGACCATGCAGCGAGCATCGTTTTTTGGTGCCATTCGGTACAACGGAGCCTACCTGCGCCAGCGTGAGTGATAAAATCTGACGAGGGAAGTCAGCGTGGAAAGACGATCTGCATTGTTGAATTTGACCTCACTAGAGAACCGTGCGAGGTACAGCCGTTTTCAAAAGTTTAGACACTTTTGTGGAGCCCCTTCGTTCGTTGATTTTATTGACCATTGTTGTTGCCTGTTGCATCTGCTAATTTTAACTCTTTGCGTCAGTCTGTGGAGCAAGCACTCAAACGGCCCAGTGACTCGAGCAAGACGCAGCATCATTGCAGTCATATGCGTGGGGCGTGCAGCATATATATAGATTCCGACGTCGAGAGCGATGTCCTGTTGTTTAAGCCGTCTGGAGAAGAACATATGAACAACGCGTTGCTTGATTTCGACGGACAAGCGCTTCTTGGCGGGCATGGCTGGTAGTGGCGAGGTGGAAAATATGCAGCTCCACCATTGTCGCGTCGAGTCACTGGGCCGTTTGAGCGCTTGCTCCACAGACTGACGCAAAGAGTTAAAATTAGCAGATGCAACAGGCAACAACAATGGTCAATAAAATCAACGAACGAAGGGGCTCCACAAAAGTGTCTAAACTTTTGAAAACGGCTGTATCCTTGTGTGTCGGGGTTCATCGCAAAGATATTTGAGTTCAATATAGAGTCCGTGCAGAGGATTCGGTCGAGGAATGATCGATTCCAAGGTGTGGGTGAAGGCGTCAATGGTGCTGAGACGCTCTGAGGGTGCTGTTCTTGGCATCTGACCATGCGCAGCAGCGCACGAGAAGGCCCTACGGAACCAAGGGGCGCACCACTGCATAGAAGGCTCACAAGGCTGTAAACACGCAGAAAAGGCGCTGACTGGAGGCAGGATTGAGTACCTTTCGCCATTGGTTTACCGCGTGATTCCTGCTGAAGGTTGCAGGGGTAGGCTTTCCGGCCGGGCACTTACCTCGCACATGATACCGTACCAACGTCAACTGCTTCGAAGAGAGCTGTGAACCATTGTTCATCCTACAGCATGCGCCAAGAGCCAGATCTTTATATCTCACTATGTATATAACTACACCAGAACGCACAGTCAACCCAACATTCCATCATCGTACCAATGCCGGCGATATTCCCCCCGCTACCCAAGATTGCTCTCATCCCGCCAGATGAGATGGAGCCTCGGGAGTGGCCTGATCCCGCTGTTGTGCCCCCGCCTGACCAGGAGCTGCAGGACTGGCATGATCCGTTCTTTCATCTGCCCCCGCATAGACCGCACAGATCGGAGCCGCCGGATGGTCTCTTTCCCCCTAGATTGCCAGCTCAACCCATTGAAATATTGCTGGACATTGCCTTTTGGATGCAAATGGGCATGGCGTTGCCGGGTGAGGAGTGGGCAGATTATGCGGACATGGTGCTGCCACGTGAGGATCACGGCTTTCAACACCTCCCAGACCTGAATCGCGAGCGGGAGCGGCAGGAGCGGCAGGAGCGGCAGGAGCGGCAGGAGCAGGAGCACATGCAACGATCGGCACAACACACTGCATTCAGACCCCCCCGCGGCCCAAGGTGCGCCCGAGGCGTCGCGGCTGAGCGCGACCGATCCGAGGGCGGACATAGTCCGCCGCAGTCTGCCTCCATTTCCAAATCCACATCTGGTATTCAAATTGTCGAGATAAGTACTCACCAATGACCACCGACAGGTTCTGTACGTCCTGCCAGCTGAGTGACATCAGACTGTCATATCATCGGCTGATCTCGCCGATACAGCCGACGCTTCCTTTCTCATAGCTGCTAGATCGGACCTCGGGGCAGTTGGTGGCGGCCGATACCTGTGCAAAAAATAAATACCAGCCTCAATTCCAGTGAATCAAGCAGAGAGGGGAAGAGGAAGAGCGTGCGTGAGTGGCAGCCACCCACTGCACTGATACGATCAAGATACGATAGCAACGCCAGGGATGACGCTAAGCGGTGAGAATATTCCCAGGCGGTCAACAGCACATAACATGTCAAGACCGGGACGCAGGGCAGGAGGTCCAGCGAAGGTAGGCAGGGTGTGCCGAGATCGGTCGGAGGTGGGACACAAAGCGCGGCATAGTCTGCCGACCTCGTCTCGGCGCATGGCGGTAGCGCGTCGTAGGTCTGCCGCCATCATCGCGGCAGACTCTGTCGCGGCACCTCGGCTCAGCGCGCGTCATGGCGGTGCAGCTCGGCAAGCTGCGCCGCGGAGTGGCCTGAATGCAGTGACAGCTGCAACGATGGACACAATTGATCCAGCTGCTGAACACACCCCTCGAAGGTCGTCTCCTCACCCTTCTCTCATCTTTCAGTGAGCCTTCCTCTGTATTTCCGGACCAAATCATCGCTCACGGTACATCAATAGTTTTCATCATGCTAGCTGTCCTTGCTCTCGAGTTAATCGGGTGGCTCATCTACCTGGGGCTCCTCATCACGATTTGTGCGTTGGCTCTCCACAGCTGAAGTACAACACCACTCATCCAATCTCACAGTTACTTATTTGCTGCTCATCATCGCGTTCGGGGGGACTCTGAACATCTCTTCCGCGCGCAAGATTTGGTAGTGTGACATTGTGCACCACGATCGTTTTGTTCCCCTCACTCCCACATTCTCCCGCCACATCTAATTGGGTTTCATATACCCGACCTAATTTATTTGGTATTATGCACTGCATTGTGTGATTGAGCAAGTGCTGCATGTATATCTCAGATCTCTCCGACTCCACCTTCTTCCCTCATCTCTCATCTCGTCTGCCTCGATTGTCGAAAGCTGCCGCACTCGAAAATACGGGATTGAAACGGAGGTGCGATCCTCTTCTCCCCACCCAGTTCTGTCTCGTTTACTCTAGAATTCGTATGATACACCGTTCGCTGAATCCGTCTTTGCGAAGAAAATCGCCAGTACGCGACGCGACGCGTTTGTTTGCGCGTACTTGTTATCATCAATTCGTTCGGCACTCGGCACCGATCGCCTTGACGACATCCACGACTTGTCCACGACATTCACATTTCACTGCGGTATTTCACGAGTCCCGGTGACTACCCCAACTTGCAAGGCTGCGCAATGCATACCCCGCTCCGCTATGCCGCCCCGGCAGGCACCGAGTGGGACCTTGGGCTGTTCTCGGGCGTCGCTCGGGCGCATGTCGTGGGCCAGTGGCTCGTTCGACGTTCCGATTTTGTTGGGAAGGAGACCACTGCACGATATGTGTCGGAATTGCGCGGGATTGAATATCCGGGCCACGGAGGTGGCATATCGGATCTCGTGAATATCGTTCGTCCGCATCACATCGATGCAAGGCGGTTCCGACCAAAAGATCTTCAGTAACTGAGGCGTGCTCGACGGTGGTCCCTTGTATTTTCTCGATTGTGCCCCCAAAGCGATCGAGAATATTGCAAATCCACACATGAACGCAAATTAACGGCAACCGATATCAGGCCACCGTGCATCTCCCGGCAAGAGGTAAAGTATAAATCCTGAGGCACCCCAGTGGATTCGACATTCACTTTCACATTTCCCCGACCTGGCGTCTTTCACTTGACATATTATATCTACTTTTCCTCTTTCTTCCTCGTCCACCATGCATTTTTTCGCTCTCATTTCCGTCCTTCTCTGCGCGGCTTCCTCCATAGTTGCGGGTACGTCTCTTGTTCTCTCGTCTCACTGAGACTCACGTTCGCGGTCCAGTTCCGGTCCAACGTCGCGCGATTACCTGCTCAAGCACGAACACCACACAGCTCGGCGCTGATATCGAGAGCACGCGGCTCAAGCTCAAAGAAATCGATTCTTTGTACGCATCTCTCGCCAGTTTTCGACGTACGTCCGTCTGACCATTCTTTCTTCAGCACCGGAGTCGTCGACGCAACCCCACTATTCGCCGCCCAACTGGCGATCGTGAATGCGACGGCCACCTCGAACAAGCTGGGAAGTGCCTCCCTCTTCCCCACACTCGCCTCGGGCGCCAACGCGCCTCCCGATAACGCGGTGGACCTCATCAAGAGTGCGCTTACCGACGCGCAGACGCAGATTGCGTTGATCACGGCGTAAGAAATGCGATTGACTCGTCGTTGTGATTGTTGACATTTGTTCTCGGCGTACTCTAGACAGGACGGGAACGCGACAACGATTATCTTGGCGGGTGCCTCCACATTCCTGACGAAGGCTATTGACCAGCTGGGAAATTTGAACTGCACCACGGGCGCTTAATCAAATTCTTTAGCGTTGTAGCTATCTGGGATTTAATGAGATTTCACAATATATTGTGCTTCTCAGATCTAGCTCGACGTCAGAGGTTATAATGATGGCTCATCGCAACAATTCGAGCTACGGTTTGAGAGCTACAAACATTTTGCGAATCCGATAAGGCCGGGCTTCAGGGCGTGTCTTTGTTCCGCGCCTATTCTTCGTTGGGCAGCCTAGGTGTGACCTTGAAGGGAAGACATGGTCCATACACTCGATGTTCTTCTATAAGTCCGAAATTTCTCTCTGTCGCCATTCGTAAATTTTATTGCAAACACCGAGGAAGGGAACCATGGGTTACTGATGTTTGAAAAGTGGTAATACTTTCCGAGACTTTGACAGCTGCGTAGAGCCTCTCTCTCGCCATTTGACTGTGGTCTTCCATTAAACGACCGGAGTCAGTGGACCAATGCCAGATCCCCAAGAATCCCTCGCCATAGCTGCCAAAGGGCCCCACGAGACTCCCACTGACGGAATATGAGAGCGTTCAGAGGAACTGCAGAATAGACTGTGTACGAACCAGCGGATAAACAACAACAACGAAAGCAGCGAAGAACGTCCACAAGAAGGCTAGGACGATGTAGAATGTGAATCCGGCCTGTTTTGACGTTAGCTCTAATAACCGAAGTTGCAACAACAGATGTGCCTTTGACCATATTCTGGGAATGACCATCAAAGCGGGGCTGAAAACGCGTTGAGCGTGCTTCAACACAAAAATACAGAATATTTACACCACGATGCAGAGCCTAAAAGAAAATCATGTAAGCTGGATACCCGGAGATAAGGGGATTTACGAACACCACAAAGATACCGATGGTCAGCCAGACGGACAGGACGAAGTCCTTGTACAAAACAGCATCAGGAACGTCATTCTGGACTTGCACACCGTGGGCCGTCTCGGAATCTTGAGCAAGGTCATCCTTCAGATCTTCCGGGAGCGGCTTCTCCTCGTGGTCGCCGTCCTGTGCAGCGCTTTCCTTTGTTTCGTCGTCCTCTGGTTGAAACGCGTTCTTCCGCCGTGTTATCTCGAAGTCGAAGTTGTCCGGAAACAGAATGGTCGTAGTCATCGATACAATTGCCGCGATGAAGAAGGACCCAGCATTGCCCGCGAGCTGCTCGTAGACGCCACCGGTGGTCGTGACGTCCACGGCACCCTGAGTGTTGCGCCATGAGTGGCATCTTTGTTGAAGAGAATCCCGTTCATACCCCGTACCCCTTGGCGGTCGCCAGCCAGGCCGCGATCCCGCACATGAAACCTATCCAGAGTCCGGCCAGGCACCCATATTTATTTGCACGCCGGGAGCGTATGGCCAGCCCGACAGGGAAAACTCCGGCCGATGCGAATGTACCTGTGCAGAAACGATGTTCAAACAGAATGCTCTTTGGTGGCATTCTGAAAAATACCTGTAAAACCGTCTACAATATTGGTTAGGGAGGTGAAGGTATAATCAGGCATTCAAAACAACCCACAAAGCCACGAAAGCGAAATCCCAATCTCGAAGAATATGACGCCGAGTATGCTCATGAAGAGGCCAAACCCAATTACTCCGACATGCGACATCCACAGAATTTGTTTATCCGTCGCGTGAGGATTGAAGTACCGCTTGTACACATCGTATGTTATAATTGAGGACACCGCGACGAGCTCCGCAGACGCCTGGAGTTGGGGATACGAGAATTAAACCCAGCACAAAAACAGGTTTATAACACGCACCGCGGAAGTGACAGCCAGGAACAAGGCAATCAGGAGAAGAATAGCGCCCGATTTCCCCAAGAGTGCGGTCATCGCAGCTGGGGCGACGACTCCTGCTTGAGCAAGGGAGATCGGCTGGAACGGAGACGACGGCCCCGCGGATAAGGAGATCATCGCGAGTCCGGCGGCGGTGGCGAACATCCAGGGAACTAGAAAGTCCGCTCAAATCAATAGCGAAACTACACAACTCCTAAGATACCTGGCAAGAAGGCGAGCCCTCCGAGAATGTATCCTTTAACGGAGGTTGATGCCTTGGACGCCACTGCACGTTGCCAATATGTCTGATCCATGTACACCTGACATGCGATGGGGGAAATGGCGAGGTCTGGAGCTAAGTAACTTACCGTAGCTAAGAGGTTGGTCAGGGGGATCAGGCTACATATAAAACTTTGCCTAAAAGCTCACCGAATCTGGGTAGATATTGTCAACACGAGACAGTGGGAATGAAGGAAAGCGACGGACCCTGATACCATCACCACGACCCCAAACACAAATCCGTTGAGCGAGCGCATAGTAGTGTAAGATCCTCCGGCGGCGTTTCCAACAGGGTAATTCAGAGCCGCAGTCTGAAGCAGATCATAGACCTTGCTGGGGGAGCCAAGGGTGTCATTGGTCGCAAACGTAGAGAACGATACAGCCAGGATTATGGAAAAGATTACTACTGTGTGGATATAATCGGAGAAAAAAGGCTGGCGTCGTAATAGGGTGAGCTTTCACTGCATAGGAAGGGGAATTGAAAACGCACTTGCTCTCAACCCCCCAACCAGTGTGTAGATTATCACACCGACAGGGATAAGAAAGCACGCCGCGAGCGTGTTCATACCCGTCAAGGCGTTAACAGTATTGGCACCACCAGTTATCAGTTGGGAGGTGAGACTGCAACGTTGGTATGAAGTGGAAAGCGGCAGAATGTGGGAGATTGACGAACATGATATCTGCGGACCATGCTTCGTAAAAGCATCGGATAGAAGAATTAACAACGTACTGGTACCAAGACCAAAAAACATGAAGCTGAGGTGACAGACTGTGCCCCATCTTCTCCGCTGTCAACAAGAGATCGAGTGAGTCGTACATTTCTCACCTAACTCCAATAACTTCGAGAAACGTGTGTGCGCCTGGCGCGTTTAACTTTTACGAGATGTAAGCCGACGACGGCGGATTGGATGAGGGAACTTGCCTTGAGCTGAATCGCATTTTGCGCGAACGCCATCTGGAGGTTCAATCAGCGCATCGTTCACCCAGCTGATTCAGGCAGGCATGGAGGCCACAACGCACGATCTGTGTCGATGAGCCTGCGGCATACCACCATGGGCCGCTCAGACCATACACAAGGCACACTGTCGAGGCCTGGAGAAGAGTTGCCGCCCAAGTAGCTTCCAGATGTTCCATTAGTCGATGAGAGGAGACAAGGCAAAGACGATCCACCGGCAGAAACTATCCCGGACGCAATGAGCCCCGGTTTGAGGGACCTGCTTGCAGACGTGTACTCTTCCGACGACTCAGAAGCAGAATGGGCTGAGTAGCGCGTTGTCAGTGTTGTAATACCCAGCATGAGCACGGCGAATCCGAGCCCCATTCCGAGGACGATTCCATAGCCCACCGCGGGGGACAAGACGGGGGCGCTGGCGTTAAGCTGTGCGGTGCTCATCAGGGGAAGAGGTCAATGAGCGCTACATTTTCCTTGGGGTGATAAGAGTGGAATAGAAGCAAGATAAGAATCGGGCGATACCGCTTCGGCGATATTATTCCCAGGTGCGCGATTGGTCCTCGACTCGGCTGATATATCGCCGACGCCCAGTGTTGAGATAAAGTTGGCCGCAGGGAGAGTCGCACAAGAGTGCTAATGTCTCGGACCAGCTTGGAGGGCTTGGTGGGGCTTGGAAATTCAGCGGAATTTCACGTGTTCAAGTTACGAGTCGTACGACTGAGTCCAGAGGTTCAGCCAGATCTGAGCGCTCAGCGCAAACGCAATGCATTCTGTAGGTTCAAGAATGAGCTCGATTGCAATTTGATCTTCACGATTTATCGTAGGGGCTCACCAACAGTTGAACGGGGGCTCTCACCATACGGGCTAAACAACGGTTCTAAATCCATAAAACGGCGTGACTCGATTGAAAACTTCTATGTTTATCGCAGAAACTTCGACCCGATGTCCAGGTGTGCCACTTTCCGACTCTAGGCTAGTGTAGGCATCTTGGTTACCCGAGGTCTTTGAGATTTCTATCTTTTATAATTAATTTGTAAGGGAAACTCCTGGTTTACCGACTACCCAGGTTTTCTTCTCAAATGCAGTTGCGCCTGGTCCAGAGCTTAAAAATATAACAGCGTCTTAGGATGACTCCCACTCCTGGAGGATAGTCGCCGTTCGCTTGTCAGCAAGAATTCCGTGGTGACCGACACCAGGAATGATGCGCTGTGCGACCGGCTTTCCACAAAGATGTGCGCCGAGGTCCGCCCATGCCTCGCGCGAGGCTTCCGCCACCGTGGCGTTGACTCCGAATTCGGCGATGATGAGACTGAAGGGCGCCCTGACGGATGACACCCAGCCACTGAGCGCGTCAGCGAAAGAGCTACTTTCAGCATTCGGTGCGTAGAACTCGGCGAGGAACTCGCAAAGCGGAGTCCCGAACCGTCGAAGCCCTTCGATCATCCCCTGGACGGATTCGGATACATCTGGGGAGCCTGCTAAAGCCGCCTTCAGATGCGTAATTCGTTCGCTGCCCTCGAGGAATAGCGGGTCTGCATTGAGCATGTCGATGATGGATTGGACGGTTTGTTTCATTGCGAACTCCTCTCGCAAGGAGCGTTCGTCCTCGTGGTGGGCGAACAGAAGGGGGAAGTGGTCGATAAATGTGAGCTGCACAACCCATGCGCCTCGCTTTTCCAGCAATTTCGCAACTGCGACACCGAGGACACCCGACCCAGAATACGCGGCCAAACGGTAGGGACCATTCGGTTGCTTCTGAAGGATCTTCTCCACGAGGAATTCGGCATGGCGGGAGAGTTGAGTTGTGGGAGTAGTTTTTATCACTTGAACAGCCCAAAGGGTACCAGAGAAATGTGCGCGAAGAGCCAAAAGGGGGCCAAGACGTCCAGTCATGCCGGAAAAGACGATGAGGGGGATTCCGGGGCCCGAGCACATTTCGACGATTTCGTCGTCCAATGAGAACGGGCTATCGGTGTCTGCCACCGAATTTCCTGTCTCAAGCCGTCCATTTACTGGGGTGCTGACGCCGCTGGCTAAACCCTCGACAAAAGTCGCCAGCTGTGAGATCGTAGGGTAGGCATGAGTGAGGTCCTGGGGAATGGCATTGGCTCCTCGCGCAAGGAGGGTGTCCTTCCGAGAACGCAAAGCCCGCACAAGGTGAAGTCGGAAAATGGTAGCGGTCAAACTAGCAAATCGTGTTCAATGCATGCAAGAAGTTAAATGATGAATTCCCAACCTGTCGAATCCTTGCTGACGAAGATCCACAGTCGAAGACATTGTGGCGCAATTGCAAACGTTTCCGGCCAGCCTCAAAAGCCACTCTTCGATGGGAGCGGCCCTCCACACTGCGGGGGGCTCAATTACATCGATGGCGCTTATTTGCTCCTCCATGGTGTTGTATCTGATATCTATTAGGGTGAATACGGCTCGTGGATTGCGGACGTACAGCGATTCGATCTCTGGAGCATACAGAATAATTGCCGCCTTGGATTGAACGGTTCCTTTCCCCGCGCGAGGTAAGGGCTTGTCCGAAGAAGCGATCAAAATCATCTCTTTGAAGATTCGACTAAAGGCCGGGGCGTTTTCGTTTGCCTCTTCAATTATGGGCCTATCAATCAAAGACTTGAGCACACGACGATTATCAGAAATGAAAGAGCTACCAGATTTTATTCCTGAGCTCGGCCAGTTGGGTCGCATTGTGAACATTGATTTGTAGTTCTGGCGTCGTCTCGATCAAAATCCCGGTTTGCAGGCGCTCGCGTCCAAACATGACAGCACCGGTGATACTAATTAGTGGACAAGCAGATGTAGTATGCGCCACCTGAATCAACCAGACTCACTGTGGACTGCTCATGATAATATCCAGCATAGGCCCGGGCACTGTTTTCTCTCCGGAACTGTGGGTGATTACTTCGTCGAGTCGTCCGACGCTGCGCTGATATTTAGCTTCCCGAACGATTAAACGAGACCCCGTACGCACAGTTTCCACAAGTGCTTTTTCTGCGGATGATTCACGCACAGGTCGGACGTCGCATAGCCTTTGATATCATCCAAGTTGTCCACCATCGCGGTATGATTCTCCCATGCCTGACCTGAATCAGAATACCGTTCTAATGGGACTCTAGAAGAAGAGCGCACCAGAATCTGGCATTCAAATGTCCCGTCACCCTGCGGTGCCCACCTCACTTTCACGAGCGGCGAGACACGGAACCAGGCCCATTCTTTGATGTCGTCTTCATATGGAATCAAGGATGAAAGGGTGCCAAATTCGGTAGCGCCGTAGGCGCTGATAAGGCGTAGCCCTTGCTTCACGAGATCATCCCCGATGCGCTGTGGCAGGGGGCCGCCCGCGAACAGCTACCGTTGCTCATCCTTATCAGAAAATGTAACGGATTGGAAACTTGCAAATATGCGACGCACGATCCGATCCAGGGTCTTGAGGTATTTTACAGCAGCGGGAGATTCAGACCAAGTGGCCAACATAACGGGCACCGTAACGAGCGACCGGCACTTGGTCATGCGCGCGTGCTACGAGCGACCGGCACTTGGTCATGCGCGCGTGCTCAAGGATGTTATCAGCCGAAGGAGTAAAGGGGAGTGCGCCCGGAAGAGCTCCGGTTGGTGGGTACACTGCAACGCAGGTGCCGGCGAGGGGCTGCACGAGCTGTTCCCAGATGCCGAATATGTGAAAAGGCGGCACTGCCATAGCTCCTAGAGGTTCCCAGTGCTCAGCCTCGGCCCGTACATCGGCGACTGGGGCTGAGGGTGGAAGGCATCTCAAAAATGTGGACCGTAAGATGAATGGGCTTACGGAGGATAATCCACTGTTTGAGCATCCGGTGGGTCTCGCCGACAGCTCTGGGGAGTCCGGTACTTCCCGAGGAATGAATGTACATGGCAATGTTGTCGAGCGAAGCGGTTGATACTTTTGTGGGATAGGGCTGGAATGGGCAATTCTCTGTTTCGGCACCTAGGTTGGGATAAGCGTCCAGAAGGGATGGGACCTCTTGGATCTCCAACGCAAACTCTGGATCGACATCGGCAATGTAGATTTTGAGCCCCGCCAGCAGAGGCGCGAGCATGGAACATGTGGCGGCAATGCGATGGCAGGACGTCGCGCGCAGCAGTTGGAGCATTCCCGGAAACGAATTCCTGGGAGATATCGGAAATGGCTGTTGATGTCTGCATTAGCACAGCCTACAGATAGTCTCGCTGGAATACGCACAATCAAATCGGCCATCATCAGCCCCGCCACAATGGCGTGGTACAATACGGTGTCCGACTGTGCGATGATAGCTACCACCCTCTCCATCTTGCCCTTCCCGGTTCGGACGAAGGATATTCGCGACACGATGAGTTGCGCGACCAAATTCCAGGTGAGTGATGGTGGTGATTTCTTCAGACTCGGGCCGTGCATAGATGTAGAATGGACGTGAGGGGTTCCTCGCGGTGTTCTGTGCGATGAGGCCAGGTAAGAACATCAAGGTAAGACGCAGACAGGCAGAGGAGGACCAGGAGAGGAGTCACAGATAAGATTCGGGGCCAATATGGGTCCTAGACATAAGCTAGACACCGACAATCAGTTCATGACGGGAATGCTCCTGGCACCTGCCTCGATAACGAGAATCTATCACCGGGCACAAATTAGGACAGCGTAGGACGGCGTTTTGCTGCAACTTTGCAGTAATGACGTTGCGAAGCCCAACGGAAACAACCATCGCGATTGGACCGTAGACTCACAAGGACCGCAACATGGCCGGCGCTAGAGTTATTGGGAAAGTGGTCATGGAGTCAAGCGGGCCGCGAACGTGGCGGCAAGAGGCAAGAGGCAATCCCGGGATGTCGTACACAGAAGATCGGCGTTATGCGGCCGTCGAGAGTCCGCCGGCTACCTTTCAACGGTTCTTTGTCCGCGATGAGAGCAGGACAGCAGCAATCGGGATGATACGTGAGCCCCAGTGAAAACGCGGTATCGGGTGGGATCGCCGGGTATCGGCTGGCTCTTGTGGGCTCGTCGGGTATCGTACTGGTATCGTGACGGCTCGACTCTAAACCTAGCTACGTCATTGCAATGTCAATCAACTAGATGACCCAATTGACTTGTTCACAAAACTACCTTTTGTCGCGTCTCGGCAATTCATTCCACGAGTTTTGACTCTCACTTTTTTTGACTTCCACGATCAACTCGACTCTGTCATTTTTTTTGACTTGCGCGATTAACTCGACTTCTCTCCCAAGTTCAAGTTCTCTGCTCTATGTCTGACTTCTCTAGTTCTCTACTGCCTCCAATGGCAAAGCGCAAGAAACCCTCTGCCAGCGATAGCAACTTGAGGCTCTGTAAATGCTCTAAAACTTGTGGAACCAACGGCGCATGGATTTCCAAATCTGCCTATTACCGCCATAATCCTAGTAAAAGAAAGCCGACATTGTCCGGAGTCGCCGTTAGTTCGTCTACAGGCTCGGGCAGTCGCCGAGAAAATGACTCTGAAGATGAATCTGGCTCGGAAAATGCGATGCACATAGACCCGATTCCGTCTGGTTCCCAGGACAGCACACCGGTAAGTCAGTACATTATGGTCGTTTTCACCCTTCTTTATCTTGATATCCTCAGAAAACACCTAGCCCTTATTCAGACCCGTCTCCCGGTACAAACGGGGCAGCTGAACATCTGGCCAGCACTAATAATACGGTAATTTCGACCTTCCTCTCCCGTTCGTGATACTTATACAGGTGCAGCCCGAAACCTCTCACGACCCACCGCCACCAGATGGTCCAACAGATCACGGAAACCAAGACGATCCCATGGGCAGTGGAAACCGAGACGCGACATACGATGGAAATCGAGTTGATTCGGATGACGGAAACCCAGACCATCCGGACGACGATGACAACAACGAAGAGGTCGAGCCCCACCACTTCGAGTCATCCCTCGAGGACTTCCAACTCGCAAACGAGTTCATCCATCTCCTGCGCCATGCCTCCCTCGATGACGAAGAGGAACGTCTCGACCCAGAGACATTACATCGGTTAAGAAACCCGCTATGCGAGCCTCCCACTCTCGACGCCGACCAGCGGCTCTCAATCGACATTTTCCTTGCCGTTACCAATGCTTCTGAGCAGACCTACAACTCTGTTCGGGAAGCTCTCCTCCGCCGCTACCCCGATAGTGGAATTCTCTCCCACCACGCTGTCAAAAAACTGGTCCGAGATGTTACGGGTGTCGTCCACGTCACTCGGGACATGTGCATCAACTCGTGTATGGCGTACACTGGGCCATTGGCTCATCTCGAGTACTGCAAATTCTGCCACGAGCCTCGATACGATACGAAATACACCGGCGCGAAGGTATCTCGACAGCAATACAATACAGTGCTGCTAGGGCCCCTACTACAAGCTCTTAGACGGAGCCCCGAGGGCGCGGCTGAGCTGCGCTATCGTGAGCGTATCACCCAGGCCATCCTCGATGATCTCAATCTCAATGACGGCGAGAAAACACTGCCTTATACCGACATCTATGATGGTACCGACTACATTGAGGCTTATCGCACGGGAAAAATCAAGAAAGGCGACATCCTAGTGACGCTGACGGTCGACGGCGCGCAGCTCTACCGAAACAAAGCATCGGACTGCTGGATCGTCGCCTGGATCATCTTGGACCTCGCGCTTGTCACACGCTTCAAAAAGCGAGCCATTCCACCCTGCGTCGTAATTCCTGGTCCCAACAAACCAAAGCACTCCGATAGCTTCCTCTACCCCGGTCTATTTCACCTCGCAGCCCTACAGCGCGAAGGTTTGAAAGTCTGGGATGCGTTGGACAAGGAGATCCTCGACACACATCCCTTCCTTGCATTGGTCAGTGCAGACGGACCGGGAATGGCCACCCTCAACGGTTGTGTCGGGCATCATGGAAAGCGGGGTTGTCGAGTATACTGCAGCTTGAAAGGAAGGCACAAGGTGCGTACTGCATGGCTGCTGTATCATCTCCCTCACTGACACCTTCTCTCAAGCTTGGTGGCTCTCATTATTATCCGGCACGTCTCAAGCCTGACCAATACTTCGTTGTTGGTTCTGACCACGACGACGTCTATCTGGGCGAACTGCTCGATAATTTCGACTCGGAAGAAGCCTCATCGCGTTACCGCGCTAACCTTATCTGTGTTGGTGAAGCCCGCAACAAACACCAGTACGAGGCTGCTCGCCTAGAAACCGGGATCTGCAAACCCACAATCTTCAGCGGACTCCAGCCCGACCACATTCTCGGCATCCCCGACTGCTTTGGCATGGATTTCATGCATGCACCAGCTCTGAATCTCCCCGACCTGCTGATATCGTTATGGCGCGGCACAATGGAGTGTGATAACACCGACAGCAAGGACTTCTGGGACTGGGTAGTGCTCACCGGCAATTGTTGGAAACAGCATGGTGCCGCCGTCGCTGCTATCAAACCTTGGCTTCCCGGCTCTTTTGACCGCCCTCCACGAAACCCGGCAGAGAAAATTAACAGCGGCTACAAGGCCTGGGAATTCATCCTGTATCTTTACGGTCTTGGGCCCGCACTCCTCTACGGAATTCTGCCGACCAAGTACTACGTGAATTTTGCAAGTGTGTTCGCAGTATTCGCATCCTTCTCCAGGAGAGTATCACCCCCGACGAGCTTCTTGAATCCCACCAACGCTATTCCGAGTTCTCAGACGAATTTGAGCTGCTTTACGTCCAACGTCGAGCGGACCGGATCCACTTTGTACGCCCAGTCATCCACACCCTCTCCCACTTCCCTGCAGACACCGTTCGCAAAGGTCCCGGAGCTCTACGTGGTCAATGGCCACTAGAGCGAACTATTGGCAACCTTGGAGAAGAGCTCAGGCAGCATTCGACCCCATACGCCAATATCTCGCAGCGTGCTATCAGACGATGCCAGGTTAACGCACTCAAGTCCATCATACCAGACTTTGAGCCTCCCGAGAAGATTCCCCACAACTCCGTCGACCTTGGCAGCGGATACTTCTTGCTTGGAGCCACCGACAATTGCAGACGTGCCGTCCGTCCTGTTGAAGCAACGGCGATACGGGAATATCTAGAGGATGAGTTTGGACCAGAGATTGCGGACGAATGGCACCCGTCCGTTGTGCGGTGGGCTCGTGCCAAACTTCCCAACGGTCAAATAGCACGTTCGCTGTGGAAGGAGCAGTACAAAACTGTGCTCCGAGCTTCTCGTCATGTCAAGGTAAGCCCCGCTTGAAACCAACATCACTTTCACTCATAGTTTATTTAGATTCAGATAGACAAAGACGACGACCCACTATTTGTGGAGATATTGTACTTCGCAATACTTCACATCGAGGGCCAGAAAAGATACATTGCCGTGGCATCGTGCTTTAGTCCTCCCGACCCACACCTCCTCGACCTCTCGTCCAAAACGTATTGGTCGGTCAAACACCTTCGCGACAACGACATCCGAGCAATTGACCTTACCACCATCGTTTCCTGTGTAATGATGGCACCCGACCACCAATATCAACACTATCGCACAGACGGTTCGGAGGTCGACCGGTGGTTCCTTGTGGAAAAACCCGGCCTCAAGCTTGCGTCCCTTGCGGGTTCCGAGGAGGAGGAGGACACGGACACGGATGATTGAGTAGTTTAATTAATTCGGCATCATAGTTCACGCTTGTCTAGTTTGAGAACAAAGGTTTCTATTGATGCTCACTTCTCGTGCGGGACGACAAAAATTTTGAGCCTGAAGGGAAGGTGAGAGAAATACAGTGCGTATGATAGGTAGGTAGTGTTACTTGTGCGTGCAGGAATATAAAGGGTAAATAAGGGAAAGGAATAAGTGGCATCAATCCTATGTATCAGCTGCGTACCAAAACGTATGCGGGTACGCAGTGTCGCCGATTGGGCAGGCGTTCTCCTCCGCGTCGTCGGAGTATGACTCGGACGGGGAGGTGCTGCCGCTCGCGAGCACGCATCAGGACGGACGGGACGGCGTCGCCTGGTGGGCACCCGCCGCGGGCGCAGAATAGCGGGGCTGCTGGAGAGGGCACGGGCGCCGCGGTGGGTGAGGACGGGAAGTGGTTCCAGGCGCTGGACGAGCGGTACCTCCTCCCGGTCTTCTCGAACGCAACAGCGAGCCGCACGTTCCATGCGCGGCGCGCGCAGCGGCGGTCGACGCATGACCTGAGCGTGAGTGGCGGCGGGGCAAAGGGGAGCGCGGGGCCGAGTGTAGCAGGGACCCCAGCGGGGAGCGAGGCGGATGTTGCGGGGGGTGAAGACGAGGACGGAGTGGAGCTGAGGGTGCCACTCGAGCAACGGTTGTCGGGGCGCACAGGGACGAGGCCTGGGGATATCAATATTCAGCCAGTGCAGAGCAGGGTGACAGTGGGAGTGAGGCTGGAGCGCGGATCAGCGAGCACGGTGTTGCGGTCGAATGGTAGCGGGGAGCGGCTGGGGGAGCATCGCGATATGACCTGAGTTGTTGTGTGCTCGTGGACTTGGTTCACTCTTAAAGCGTGGAGGCGTGTACGCGTCCGACGTCGGCGTCTACTCTCCCTCGCCCTCCGCGGTATAGTGCCCAGCCGACGTCGGCGATGCCGGGTATGCGTGCTCCGCCTAGCCAAGGTGCAGCAGCAGCTGGTGTGACACCCTTGTGGATGCCGACCCGGAGGTGGAGGTAGAGGTGGCGAAGGAGGTCGAGGACACAGGTGTGCAGACGCAAGCGTATCCGGGTCGGGGTGGAAGTTGGAGCGTGAGTGGGGGTGGAAGGAAGGAGACGCGGACACAGTGGCCAAAGACGACGCGATGGATGCGTGCACGTCGACGTGCCCGTCCACGGAGTACACCGACGATACTGACACCACATCCCTGTTATCCTCGAAGCCCTGGACGAAGTGTGACGAGCGGAACTTGCCATGCAGCTACTGCGTTCTTTTTCATGCTCGTCCGAGTCGTGTGCAACTCGAAGCCCGCACAACAACCTTCACCAGAACGGCTGTTTACCCTCGCATATACGACGGCGCTCAGTGGCATGCATGGAGACAAGGACGAATGCGAGAGATTGCAGGGCTACCGGGATCCCTGGTGCGAGTCGCCCGGCCTCAGGTCTGCCCACGACACGCGCGGCGGGGCTGCGACGCTGAGTAGACGATTGAGGAGCATTCAGGATCCAGAGTATGGCGACGTGAACAAAAAAAAAACGCGGCCTGAATGAAAAAAAACGCGTTAGTATGAGGTGGCAATGGCCCCTGAGACGCGTTCCGTTGCACCGGCGTGGCTACCTGGGTCCCTGGTGCGAGTCGTAGGGTAGCCGCGCCAGCTAAAACGCGTCTCAGACAGGGAAACACAAGACTTACCGAGGTTGACGCGTCTGGAGTTGTCGGTAGTTGTAGGCGCCCTACTAGTGGAGGTCACAATGTCACACGTTTCTTGAATCCTACCGCTATGTCTACTGGCTCTGGCTCGTCGTCTCACTCCCGTTTCGGCTCTAGCTCGTCTACAAGCAGCATTAATAGTCTTTCTGATACCCGCCATTCCTCTCTATACCCTGAATATCGCCCTAATTCCTACCCGTCCTCATCCCTTCATATGGAGCGACCCAACAGCAATATCAACTTGCAGACCAGTCTCGACTTTGAAATGCCCGATAATCTGGGCCGAAATGTGAGTAATATCCCATAGATTACCACTTCATGTTCTCAGTACATGTAGGATCGAATGCTGGCCAACTACTCCGACCACCACGACCCCACCCAAAGTTCCCGCACGCACCAGCAGCCGAATTATCTAGATCAATTGCAGCAGCTGCAGAACCAAAATAGACAGCTCCAAGACCAGAACTTGATCCTACGTGCACAGTACTCAACCCTTCAGTGTGTTATCATTTTCTCTATATCGTCCGCTTCAAAAATATGTAACATTGCAGGCAAAACTATAATTCTCTCTTGGACAAGATCTCCACCTCTTCTCCCCACCCCTCCTCAGCGTCTGCCTTGTCTGCCTCTACTTCTTCGTCTGGCTTGTCTGCCGCCGCCGCCATCCCTGAGATTGTGATTTACAAGCAGTCCGAAAAGCCTGGAGCGACATTTTGGCAGCAAAAGCGATGGCTCGAACGAATAAACAAGGATCTTGGGCGCGATCCTACCCCCGAAAATCCTGTGGCAACCAAGAATTCTCTGCATTTTATTACTACCGAAAAAGGCCAGTTTCCGTCAAAATCTCGGATCTCTGAGATTCGCGGTGTCTGCGCCAGCTTTTATTTCGAACTCAAAAAGGAGAACCTGATGCCCGATGTCTGGAGCCACGCAATTCTGAGCGTCAAGCACCGTTCCTTCCGCGCTGTGATGGAGTCGGAAATTCCAGAGCTACGTCTGTGTGATGGGCATTGGAAGGCGGATAAATTGGCTATTGTGACCTTTGCTAGCTGGAGTGGAAACCACAACCGTAAAGGTGGACGGGTCAAGGTGGAACATGATTCGGATGTAGACATGGACGGCGACAACAACAACAACAACGATCTCGAGATTATTTCCGACTCGGAAGCCCCGAAACGCAAGGCCAAGGCCAGCTCCAGTTCTCTTCCTGCTGCCAAGAAACATAAAGCTTTGCACTCTACGCCGGCGAACGATAAAGGGAAGGGGAGAGCAGACCCGCCTAAAGTAAGGCTGCCTTCCATTTTGCTTATTAATACACTCACCATTCTGTCTTCTTCGTTTAGCGCTCCAGAAACCCTCTGTGAGTGTACCGCCTACCAGAAATGACATACTGATGTATCGACAGCATGGGAAAGACACCCGCATTTGTGTCTCCGGCACCAGCACCGAGCCCCGTCTCTCTCACACCTTCACCTGCACCTGCACCAACACCAACTCCCACGCCTGTGCCCACGCCTGCGCACGCGCCGACAACAACGACGGACGCTGCACCCCCACCCGCGCAAACACCGACTCCCGCACCTGTGCCTGCGCCGACAACAATGACGGATGCCGCGCCTTCGCCTGCGCCAACACCGACTCCCGCGCCTGTGCCCGCGCCTATGCCCGCGCCTGCGCCGACAACAACGACGGACGCTGCACCTTCGCCTTCGGCCCCTGCTCCCTCCACCGCCTCTTCTGCACCGACACCCATAGGCTTGGCGGCTTCTGTACCAATCCGTGAGGTCGCACCCACACCCTCAGCCACTGCATCTTCGACCTCTGCAGCTTCGACCTCTGTCATTCAGCCTCCAGTTCACTCAAGCACCGCGGGACCCTCCTCTGCCGCAGCAGCAAAGAAGAAGAGGGCATGGAATCCCTCCGGGGAATCCACTAGCCAGAAGTCCGTCCTACGGTCCACTTCGACATACAACGTGCTAATTTTTTCAGGGGACTCTGTAGTTTCCAGTATAAGAAAGACCACCCCGACGCCTGCAAAGAGGACTTCGATGCCTACTTTGCGGGTCTGAGCGCAGCCGACAAAAAGCAGTGGAAGGACAAAGAGAAGATTGCGAAGGCAAACAAGGTATGACTTCGGGAGATGCAGTAGTTCTACTGCTTATATTCCTTTTCAGACCAGCGCCGCGCCGGCGAAGACACCGACACAGACTCAGTAGGCCACCACCGCTCCAAAAGCGTAGACGGAGATGCAGAGACAGGTGATTTTTTACATCATGATCTGGGACGATGCGAAACTAAGGGCTACCCCCACAGCGAAATTGGATGGCAAGAAGACGATAGCGAGAAGATAGCCGAGGAAGATCAGCCAGGAAGAGCGGGAGCACGGGCGGCGTTGGATGTGGAAGCGGGTGCGGATGTAGGGTGCGGAAGCGGGGGCGAGCGGGAGGCAGAGGGGGAGTGCGCAGTGGTGGGCGGGTGCAGGAGCATGGCGGCGTGGGGCGGGCAGGAGCGAGCGGGAGGCAGAGGGAGAGCAGGAGCAGTGGTGGGCGGGTGCAGGTGCAGGGAACGCGGCAGCGGGGGGCGGGCAGGAGCGTGGGGCAAGCAGGAGCACGGGGGAGCAGGAGCGCAGGGGAGCAGGAGCGCAGGGGAGCAGGAGCGCGTAGTATCACGCAGTATCGTGTATTTTGTACACTGCAATACCAGACGATAATTGACGATACAAAGTATCTATGGAGTCCCATTTTAGCACCGTCCAGCACTGTCTGGCATCGCGTAGTATCGTCCAGTATCGGAAGAGCGGATTTTTGCTATTCCGATGCTCCACGATACTAGGCGATGCCTAGCCGATACCCGGTGATACCAGCCGATACCGCGTTTTCACTGGGCGTGAGCATGCATGACATTAAGTGGAATATTCTCTCGAATCCCACCAGGGAGCGAAAGAACTGAGGTCGAACGGCACGAACTGCGGCCGGCGGCGAGGGAAGGATAGGAGAGGCTTGATTAGCATCGAGTGTCTCCAAGAGAAACGACGTGAAGCAAGTAGAGCTGAAAAGGTACTATGATGTTGGCAGCAAAGATGATTGTTGATTAACGTTGAGTGAATGTTATGGTAATCAACGTCGTTTGCCTGATCATGGCCGATTGAATTATTGACACTCTGTTGAGTCTCTACTCGTGAGGCAGAAGAGGTCTCATTCAGACTCAAAACGCATGCTGGGGACTGAATGCTTTCACACAGTATCCTTTTCCCGCTTATTTGCGGCGTCTGCCATTCACTTAAACATTTCAATCAACTTCGATTTATATTTGTCCTGGGCCAAGGGAATGCTGGACTACGCCACAATCAGTCGCTTTTCAAGCGGTAGATATTATTTACGACTGCGCTGCGGCTCTCCGACTCGCATTCCCCTCTGCGCAGTTGTGATGCGCGGCGATAGAATGGAATGGGACGCAAATACCCTAACCGACTCCTCAGTTCTAAAATTGGGTTGTATAAGTGGACTTTAGAGATAACTCCACGAAACACTCCAAAATAAAACATCGAACCCTGCTCGGCACCATATCAGCGCAGGAAAGAGTCTGGATGTGCCAAGATATTCCACAATGGGCCCGACTCTTCAGCTCCTTAAAAACTGCGCACAAGATTGAACCTTCTCCGGTACCTCCACTTCCATCCCCAAAATCAAAATGCTTATTACTGCCCTACTATCCACCCTCGCCCTCCTCTCGCCGGCTCTCGCCGTCTCGATAAACAACACGCTCTACATTATCACCAACGCCGAGACTCCGTCCTTGGATCGACCGGGCCTGACTCCCATCGGGTTGCAGAGGGCGCAGGATTGCATCCCTCCGGTCCGTCCTCTGCATCTCAACCACCACTAACTTGAACGCGCTGACCTTTCATGTGTAATCTTTCCACATAAAAGATCTTCGCCGATTTGAACCTGGGCCTCATCATCGTCTGCAAGCCGAACAACAAGACCGGCGCATGCATGCCCGCGAACGACAACCGCCGCGCCGCTCGCCGCGTCCCTGGGGCTCGTGCCAGACAGCCACTGCGCGACGTCGTCCGACGCCTGTGTAGGCAATACACTGACGACTTACGCCGAAGAATAGCACGCAGGCAATATTGGTTGTTTGGGTGCGCTGTGTTCGATTTGATTAACTTTGGACAGGGCTGATTAGGGTGGAACGGGATGTAGGATTCAGCCGAGATGGGCGACCTGCTGGAGAACCTCGATATCGAGCTGCCCGGCGGCGATGACGACGACGACGCAGATGATGTCCTCTCGCAGTACGCCGTGTTCCCGCTTGCTTTCTTCGTTTGATGGGACTGAGGTTCAATACTTTCTAGCGCGGACCTCTTGTTGATCAAAAATCTAAAGCAGACACTCATAGAGACCTCGATGAACTGCACAGGTATCGATGGGCCGGCGCCGGGCACTTTCTAGGTCGTGTGTCTGCACTAAAGGAAATTTTCGAGCCGTGTGGCGAATACTTCAAGTAGTTTCTGGAATTAAATCTGTCAGGACTTCGCATAGTTCGATAGTACTTGGTGATCTTCTGGAATAACAGCGATCGGTGTAAATTCAGCAGCACAGGCGCCGCGAATCTCAGAGGCCATGATTTGGGTTCAATTTAGAAGACAACCAACTTTTATTCGCAAAAATTCAGCCTAACAACTTGGGTGTCATTTGAACAGATTTAAACGCGTAACTGACCGGAATACCGAAAGATTTTCATCGATTCAATGTCGTTCTTGGCTTTGTTACGAGCAATTCATTACTCGTTCTTTTCATCGTACAGACCAGCTTTTTCGAGGTGCCCACCTTTATCGGTGCATCTATCCGTGTAATGCGCAATAGTGGCCGTGCTTATTAGCTTTTGTTGTACTTTTAAGAATCGAATGAACTTTGGGGCCGGGTTTGCTCATGTAATGGTTTTCCCCTCGTCTGGGGTTCGAATCCCTGCTGTGCCCCTTTCCTTGCTTTTCCGTGCCCTTGTTATTCGTCAGTCCTCATATTCTGGCCTTGAACGTTAACCTCAAGGTGTTCGCCGTGCCTGCTATACTCTTTTGTCTCTGCTTAAATGTGAAGACTCGGAGATGCGGATCACGGAACAAAACAAATATTGATCGTGATCGTGATCGGAGTGTCGTCACAGGTCTCTTCTGCTGCACTATCTCGTCGTTCTCTGTTCGGGCTCCTGTGCTAGTCTCCACATTCTCCAGGACTACACAATACTCTTCACATCCTGCAACTACCCGAAACCTTCCTCGCTGCTGTCCGGCACATCTTCTGCGGAAGAATCAATCAAGGACACAATAAAAAATCAAATCAATCATGCTCTTGCGTCTCATCTCATAGATTGTCCTCTCGGCAGTAAGGACAGGCAAGGGCCTGGCCACGCCTAAAACGACCGTACTCCCGCTCTTGGTTGACTGTTCTGCTCCGGTATCTTGTGTATCTCGCCTTACACCTACTTCCACGACGTCGGCTCTCCCGCAGTCCGAGTCGGCTGCTGAAAATGGGACGATACCGGTTACATCCGTCATCGTGGGTACGCGCCGCCCCCGATCTTCCCGTTCTCTTGTGAGATCAGTGGATCACCAGGGCGTGATGCGCGGCGATAGAATGGAACGGTACGCAGATATCCTAACCGACCGCTCAAACGGTTCTAAAATAAGGTATCAGAAGTGGACTTTAGGGATAACGCCACGAAAACACTGCAAAACACAAAATCGAACCGCTCTGGACTGAATCAGCGCAGCGTGTGCATGTGGCACTGCGGCAAGAAAAGGCGATGCCAGGCGGGCCAAGGCGGGAGCAGCCCTTACATGCGCCTGTGCATCCCGGGAAAAGACTCTGGATGCGCCAAGATATTCCACAACGGGCCCCCGCCTTCCGACTCTGCCGCTCGTTTAAAAGCGCGCGCGAAGTCCGAACCCTCACTCCACTCCACTTTCATTCATCTCCAACAATCAAAAGCAGAATGCTTTTTACCACTCTTTTATCTGCCCTGGCCCTCCTCTCGCCGGCTCTTGCCGTCTCGATCAACAACACCCTCTATATCATCACCAACGCAGAGCGTCCGTCCTTGGGTCGACCGGGCCTGAGCCCTGTTGGATGGCTAAGGGCGCAGTCCTGCATCCCCCCGGTTAGTCCTTGTCCTCTGCATCTCATTTCGCTACTTCCAACTCTTTCATGATATTAACGTCTCGTATATTGTGCAGATCTTCGCCGACCTGAACCTGGGCCTCATCCTCGTCTGCAAGCCGAACATTAAGACCGGCGCATGCCTGCCCGCGAACGCCACCGCCGCGCCGCTCGCCGCGTCTCTGGGGCTCGTGCCGGATACCCACTGCGGGACGGGCGACAATGCGAACGACGACTGTGTGGGCGATGCGCTGAAGAAATACGCGAAGAACAGCACGCAGAGCATACTGATCGTTTGGGTGCGTGCACGGTGTTCAATTTTCCCCATTTTGGACGGGGCTAATCGGTGCGTGGGATGGGGATATTGTAGGATGCGAACGAAATGGACGATCTGTTGGAGAATATCGACATCGAGCTGCCTGACGGCGACGACGACGACGACGAAGATGAAGATGATCTCGCCGTGCAGTACGCCGTGTTCCCGCTTGCTATCTTCGCTTGCTGTGGCTGAGATTCAATTCTTTCTAGCGCGGACATCGTGTTGATCAAAAATCTGAAGCAGAAAGTCATAGAGACCTCGATGAACTGCAGTATCGATGGGCAGGCACCGGGTAGTTTCTAGGTCGTGTTTCCTGTTGATCAAAAATCTGAAGAAGACGGTCGTAGACTGGATGATGGCCATGGACTGGATGTCCTGCCCGAGTATCGATGGGCAGGCGCCAGGCTTGGTCGGGTTTCAGCACTGAAGGACAATTTGCGTCGTGTGACGGACACTTCAAGTACAGTAGTTTCTGCAAATAAAATCATGTCAAGGTTTCGCATAGTTCTATGACATTTTGGTGATCTTCTGGAATAACAGCGACCAGTGTAAATCCGGCAATTTCGCCCCTTTTTTATGGCAGCCCAGGCGTCGCGAAGCTCTGAGGCCATGATTTGGGTTCAATTTAGAAGAGAACCAACTTTAATCAAAACAAATCAGCCTAAAAACTGGGGTCCTATTTGAACGCGTACCTGACTGGCCCACCGAAAGATTTTTATCAGTTCACAAGACGTGCCTTCGCTACGCTCCAGCTGGAAGGGTTTTTTTTTTTCGAAATAAGATCTACGCTCAAGCCGGGATTCATTAATCCAAACTCCATGTCAAGCCTGAATTCATTTACTCCAAGATCCCGTCCCGTGCCTCTACACTAATCCCTCTGCACACGCTCCTCCGCCTTCTCCGTGGCCCAAAACTGTACGAAGGGAATCGCACTGCAGGACTTCCGTGTTGAACAGGGCAGGCACGAGCTCGAGTCTACGGAGTGTGCAGTGCTGTTGGGTGAAATTGCGAAGGCAGAGTGAGCAGCGTCGGTCGTGGATTCAAGGTTGAGCTCGAGGGAGATCGTTAGGATCGCAGCTAGTAAAAAAGCATTTCAATTCCAGTTCCGGCTGGTATCTATATTGTACAAGTTTCCCTACAAATCCGGTTCTTCGATCTGGTATTAACGTGTACACCTGGGAAAGAGCATATCGGTCTGTCTGTCACAGACCGCTCTGACTATATTTATATGGAGCACGCATCCGCGTCCCCACTCACGTCAGCGACCAAGCACTCTTGATGAGGTCCGCTGCGCGCTCGGCGACAATGTACACCTCCGCTTGGGGGAAGCCCGCCACGGCCGATGGCTGAAATATCGATTTTCAGCGCATGGCAAAGAAAATAAAAAACCAAAGCACAAAGCACGCACCAAAACCGAAGCATCCACAATCCGGAGCCCCGTCGCGCCCTTCACCAGCAAGTCAGGACCCACAACCCCGCCCGTATCGGTCGTCTTCGAGATCTTCGCCGTGCTCGTCGGGTGTTTAAGCGAGTCCGCGAAGGTACGGATGTACGCCTCGATTTCGTCGTCGGTGCTAAGCGCGGCGACGGCGGCGAATGGCTCGAGGATGAAGCCGACCCATGCAGGGGTGGCGAGGAGGGAGATGAGCGTACGGATGGCGTGTATGGCGGTGCGGATGTCGAAGAGTGTGGTGTAGAACGCGGGGTTAATGGTGGGGTGCACGAAGGGTGAGAGGCTGGTTATGTTTAGAGAGCCGTCTGTGATGTGTTGAGTCAGCCGAACCGAAGGAGCGGAGATTGGTGGGAACGCACAGGATGTCGGCGACTGCACGACCACGGAGACGGAGAGCCAGTTTCCTGCGGTCGGGGCTACCTGCCCGACGTTCGGATAGAATGTTTCCTGGGCGCACGCATTGCCACATTGATTATTCATTCGCAGACTAAGAAGAGAAAAACGCACAAGGAACGAAAACTGGAAATGTGGCGAGTTCGGCCCTGCCGCGGGATCCCTGGCCGTCAACACCGGAGAATTATTTGGCCACCGCAGAAATCCGATGGTGTTCACGACCGTATTGCCCGCCGCGATCCCGGTCTTGTTCACAGCATATTGCGCAAGAGCGGCGCCGAACGCAGCTGGGTCGCTGAAGAAGCCCGAGAGCGTGGTGCCGTTAACCGCCCACTGGAGTGTCAGGATCGACTGGTCTTGCAGGTTCGCGCCGACGTCGGGGAGGTCGAGAATTGGAGGGATGCCAACGCTTTGGAGCTGCTGGGAGGGCCCGATTCCGGAGAGCATGAGGAGGTGGGGGGTGCCGACGCTTCCAGCGGAGAGGATAACTGATTTGTCCCTCAGCTAAATGTACGAAAGTTGAGGACAGTATCCCGCACCTTCTTTCTTTGCAGTGAACGAATAGTTTGCCGCTGATAAATAATTGTCAGGGCATGATTCGGAAAGACCGATTAGTCAAAACGAAGACATACCCGTAGCCGACTGAGCGACTTGTACGCCTTTGAAGGTGTGATTTCCTGACGTCGAGACCAGCCGCGTGACCTGAGTATGCAGGAGAAGATCCAAGTTACTCCGAGAGTTCAACGCGGGGTGCAGATACGCAGACGCGGACGTGCTGCGTGCGCTGTCCCCGACAGTCGTGTGGAGCCATCCTGTAAGTCGAGGATTGAGAATTAACCAATCAACGAGCGAGGGAATGAGCAACGCACCGAACCCAAGCCCATTCCCGGAGTTGAGGTCCAGATTGAAGGGGTATTGGTTCGGGAGGTCCTCCGTCATCTGAATGACGCGCTTATCGGCCTCGAATACAGTTGGCGTCAGCCCCGTCAGGAGCGGTCCGTTCCCGTGCACGTGCGGGTCGTACTCGCCCACGTTGCTGCGGTTGTTCCACGGTGGGGTGTGTCGCTCGTTCTGTTTTGGGAATTTATGTAAATTCGTGATGAGAGGAGTGGGGGTTAAGAATGGAGTGCTGAGTACCTTGAGGATATACTTCTTGAGGTTGTTCCAGGACCAGCCTGCGTCGCCCGAGACGTTGGCGAGCCGGTCGTACTCTTCGCTGGAGCCACGGGCGTAGATCATGCCGTCTATGTTGGATGCGGTGAGCAGTCGAAGGTAGTTCAAAAAAGAATCAGGCCTACTGATACTGCTGCTCCCGCCCAGAACAAAACCTCGGGGGTAGTCAATGAGCCGGCCATTAAGACCAGCCTAGATTACGTTAATTCGTTCAAGGGATTGAAATTCCGGGGACAGCGCACCTGAGCTGTGGTGGTGTAATCTGGGCGGAATGATCATGAGAGAACGCAGAGTTGAGGTACTAGCGACTTACTCCAATCAAACATGGTTCCTGTCCCCGATCCCGCGAGCAACGGGACGTTAATAGTGTCCGACTGGGTTCCATTGTCGCTGTCGATCCAAATGGTGAGAATCGAGATATAAGTTCAAAGAAGAACCCACGAGACACCAGCCTCGATTAGAAGCACTTTCACGGAGGGGTCTTCGGTCAGCCGAGCAGCGATGACGCAGCCAGCCTAGAGGGAACAGAAGGACGAGGTGAGTGTTTGTTCATTTCTTCGAAACATATGGTTGAAGACTGACGGTTCCGGCTTGAAAGCGTGCGAGTCAGACCTCCCCCGAAATAAAATAATTGGATTTGGATTCTCACCTCCCACGATAATAAAGTCGTACTGTTTCGAAGCAAGCCACCTGTTCCGGCGCGGTGAGTATCGCGCCCCGGGCGAGCTGTACCAGCGAGAGTGCTGTCGCGAACAGGAGAGGGAACTTGGTGACCATGGATGCTGCGACCAAACAACCGTGCGCCGTGGGGTTTATGAGCAGCGCTTGCCAAGGGTGATTAATCAGCAATTAGTACGGCCGTCGCTGTCGGCAGATCCACAGGTACGACGCGCCAGGTGGGAAAGATCAAAAAAGGATGTCCAGAACCGCCTGATGAGGAAAGGCGCACCCAAATAGCACCCGCGGAAGCTAACTGCGACGCGACGTGTCAACGCGATGAGTGGTAGTTCGATTGGTCTAATTAGATCCCATCAAAGTATGGCACTCTGGTCCTTTTCTGGTGATGTCCGCCGGGTGTCACGGGTAATTCCTGCCGCTCCTGTGCGCGGTTGATAGCAAGGCAAGCCGACATATGCAGAAGAGGCGGGTTCAATGTTTCCTACTGTATGAGCTCTTACAGCCAATTTCAAGAATTATTCTGCCTTACATTAGTGTTTTTCAGGGTAATCATGAATCAAAAACTGAAGAGCAGATATCGTCCCTCGGGGACCGGCTTTAACGGCGGAGTCGAGAAGATTTTGAGGATAGCGGTGGTAAGAGTAGTCTAAGACGAGGAGGTGGGAAGGGAGAAACTACCTGGACACTATGCTTTTCATCCTAGCCATGCCACTGATGTTTATGGCTGTCTCTGGGCTTTTGTGCCGAAGGCCGAGAGGTATCAGAATTGAAACTCGGCCGGCAAAAAGAAAACAAGCACACTGAGGTAAGATGAAGTCGAAAATGACCTCTCGGGGTTTCTATAACTCACAAATTTATGTATGAACATTCTTGAGTGTGAAACCCGTATATTTCTGAAGGTCTTCAAGGGTGCTGCAACGGAGGGGCGCAATTTCTCGTGATCTGGCTATCCCTCGATGAGCAACGGCCCAAAAAAATCAGACAAAATTTGCATGGATCGGAATAAATTATGAGAATCCGGGTCGGCAAATGTTATGGCTGCTCAAGCAAATGCTGCGATGGATGAAGAATTCAGAACGGGCCTGTCGGCTGCTTCCGGCAAACATCGCTTAAATTTCCTTTCGGGGAAATCTAATTAGACCAATCGAACAGTTCCTCCAACGCGATCACGGAATCATGCGACAGCGGTTCCTTCCCATATTCGACTAGCGTCTACGTAGGTTTACAGAAGACGGAAACTGTCCAGGATTGTTGCGAGTTGTTCAGCTGGGTTCAACCAGGCAGATCGCGTCAAAATGGACTTGACCTCGACCTTGCCTTGCAGAGTGGACGGTCGGCGAAGCATTCTTCTTTGCCGAACGAAGCATGTGGCAGCGAAGGGAAAAACCCAATGGTTCGAATCTAACCCCGTCTAAACCCGCCCGCGTGTGGCCGAAAACCTTGCGGTGGTCCGGGCATGCCGTACATAAATATTCGTGCCTCGCAACCACAAATGACGCGAATCGACGACGGTCCCTGGTGGTCGACGTGGAGGTCTGAATTACCGACAGAAGCGCGGGAAACGAGTTTAGTGGGGATTGCGCTGGCAGGCCTGGACTCGCCAATGACGAGCAGAAAGGAGCGCGTACCTGGGCTTGGAAGTTGGTTTTAACCGTAGGGAACACCGCGACATTGCGGAAGCGCGGTTTCACCATACAGAGAGGGGCAGTCGACGCCAGCGCAAAAACAATCCAGTCCCACGTTACCTGGGCTTGGAAGTTGGTTTTAACCGTAGGGAGCACAGCGCCATTGCGGAAGCGCGGTTTCAAAAGGCAGAGAGGGGCAGTCCCGACGCCAGCGCAAAGTCCCAAATCCCAATAATTGATCACATTAATACCCGATACATGGCGATATAGTATACAATGGGGCCTACCTACAGCACCAAGCGAGGCGGCGGCCGTATGTTTATGAAAGATTGTGTACTTCCGCGGACGCGAAATGCAAAGGGCTCCGCGGACGCGCGACAGCAGCGGGCTTTTTGTCCCGAGTCAACAGCGGGTTTGTTACCACTCCCGAGTGGATTGGATAGATGAAGGAACGGATGGCGTGGATGTCGATGGAGAAGGACGCCAATGGAGAGGGACGCCTATAGGGGCGAGCGGGCGTACGATTTGTTATCGCGATCGGTGTCCTAGATATAACGAATGAATTTGCGGTCCCGGTGTCGGAAGAGAACCAAAATTGAGGCAGAAAAGGGACAACACTTACATCCCCATCCCTCGTAACCCTCGTCGTCGTCGAGATATGCACCTTCTGCACCGTCCTCGGCGTCTCCGCCTCTTCGTCATCGTCATCCGCCGTGTTGGTGTTCCGCCGCCACTGCAGCTCGGTCCCCGTGTGGATGTTGTGGATGTTCCGTGAATGTTGCCGGAGAGGGAGGCGGTCGGGTGCGGCGTCCCGCGCGTGCCGCGCGCGTTGAGCGTTACGAGGAGGACGTTGGAGTAGAGTTTTCCGAGCATGAATGCGCTGTGTGACCCCACGGAGAAAATCAGCCGGGGTTCATACCGAGCGCGGGAGTAAGATGGAGGGATGTACGGACGAACGGAAGAACGGAGGAACGGAGGCAAGGATCCAGAGAAAACGAGGGACAGAAAAGCACTCACGGCCACTGATGCAGATTCGTGCTGGGCAGCGTGATGAACAGCACCACGTCCGCGACGGCGACGATGCTCGTCACCGCGCCCGTCTCGACGGTGTTGTAGATGAGCTTCGTGATGAGGCTGTCGGTGCCCTTCCAGGGGGTCGCGGCGCGGTATTCGGAGAGCTGCGTGCGCAGAAGTAATTTAACATAGTAGCGAGGGGGAAGGAGGGAGGAAGAGGGACGCACGATGATAACCATCGTCACGGAGATCACGACGTCGCACACCGCGCTGCCGAAGAGCCACACCTAGATTGGGTCCATTCGCCATCAGTGGACCTACGCCATACAGAGCAGAGAAGGGAGTAGGGAGGAAGAAGGGAAGAGCAAACGCACCTTGACCCCCACCATCAACCGCGTAATCTCCGAAATCTGCGTCGTGACCGCGAACCGCGAGTCGCTCACGATCGCCGCGAGGCCCTGCATCAGGGCGAGCTGTTGTGTACAGATATGTACAATTCAACGGTTAGTTGAGAGGATAGGATAGGAGGATAGAATAGCGGAAGGGAGGAAGACGCGACGTACGAGGACGATCACGCCGATGATGGCGCGGAAGACGAGGCTCCCCCCTCGGAGGACGTGGATACGCCTGCGTATGCGCAATAATCGAATGAGTTCTCAGCAAGTATCCATCTAAGTATCGTGTGTACGCACCACGCAAAGAAGAGCTGCACCGCAACCGAGGCTGTCGGGACGTCATCATTAGCTGCCCGCAAAGACGAGATGAGGGCAAAACGCACTGATCGCGGTGAATATGGGCGTGGTGAGGCTGGACCACGGCAGGTCGACGAAGACGTTCGGGTCGCCCCATTGGAGCACGAGCGTCGCGTAGGCGAAGTGGCTCGTCAGCGCCGTCTGCGCCACCTCGAGGAGGAAGATCGTGTACACTAGCGCCTTGATGGCTGCGCGCTCCTGGGGAAACGAGACATGGAATTTATCTGGATTTCTAATTTCAGTGTGGTTTCTGGGAGGAACGAGGTGTGGGTGGTGGCTCACACACTTGAAGGGTAAGCGTTCCTAGCAAGGCCCAGTTACACTGTGTTCCCGCAAGCTACACAAATATTGAGATCTCTTCGGACCGGAAGAGATGTACTCACGATTGGCGCAGTGCTGTGGAGTAAAATACATCAGGATCTCCCGAAGAAGCACAAGAAGCACAAGGGAGACACACAGATTCTCATACTGGGACATGGGATGGGACAAGAGAACGGGAGAAACGTAACTGGGTCGCTTCTGTTGCTTGTTATAAAGTAGTCGACATTGCGGGACAGACGCGGGGGACCGCCCAGAGGAGAAAAGCCCGTGGTCGGTGCTTCTTACATGCGACCCTGTGTCCTCGGAACGAGGTTGTCGTAACTGTAAGCGCGGTCGTATTCACTTACTGCCGACGACGGAGCGAAGCAAAGCGCTCAAGTCACATCAGTCACCCATAAATTTGTCTGATGTCCTTGACGCTGTTGCCGTCCAGCTCATGGGGGATGCTGAGGACGGCTCTAGGCGCCAACCTGTTCGACTCCATGGCCACTCCACAAATCCATCGAGCTACTCCAAGCCCTAAGGCTTTAGAAGCGACATGTGCGGATCTTGGGCTACCCCGGTCGCGGGCGCCAATCTGGTCGCCGTATAGAATGCCGGGCTCTTGGCTGTTGGACTACTTCAAGATATTTGACGCAGAAACCGTCCTGAGACCCGTCAAGCCGTTGGTAGAAGAGGCGAAAAAACAGCATATTGCGCGACAAGGTGTCCGATCGGGCAGAAAGCGGTGAGCGTGTGGAATAACAAAAGGTGTCTGGGTGTTCATTTCGGGAGAGGTGGCTAGCTACCGTCCCACAGGCGACGCTATAGCGCTAGGCAACGACTGGCAGCGATGGTGGTAGACAAAAAGAAAAGACACGGGCTGTCACAGGTGACAATCACCCATCATTTGATCAAAAACCCCTAAACTTTGATAACATGTCTCAGAACAGCTCAGAACACAGGAACATTGAGTGATACAAATCTTTGGTGGTCCGGTCAGGTACGCGTTCAAATGGTATGCAAGTTTGTAGGCTGAATAGGCAGTTCTAACTTCCAGATTCAGCCCAAATTTCAACAAACGAGGTGCGACTGTTGAAGCGTCTGTCTACGAGAGACTAGCCCAAATGGACTCAGAGCTTCGTGCCGCCTGTGCCGCGGTAAAAAAAAAAGGTTAACTCACCGGATTTACACCGGTCGTCGTTATTCTAGATGATTCCCAGGGTATCGGTGGGCAAAGCCCTGACAACATTTATTTCCAGAAACTACTCGAATCCATCATACCGCCCGAAATTGTCCTTCAGCGCAGAAACGCGACATAAACTAGAAACTATCCGGCATCGATAACCGTGCTCCATCGAGGTCTCGACGACTCCCTTCTTTTTCTTTAGATTTTTGAAAACACGATATACGCGCTACACGCACACCTGGACCTGAATAGAATCGAAGCATAGTGTCACCGAGCCCGCTTAAAGCCGCGAAGCGGCGCCGAAACATCGGCTTGATTCCGAGGCTGTAGCCGCCCATTCAGCACTGATGTTGGCCATTACTCGGCACCCAGGCCGGCGGCATGTTCGGCATAAAGTGGTTGATAATTCTCGGTTCCAAATTGAATCCTGTTGGAGGAGGAACCGAGTAGACTCGAATCCACTGATGCTTCTCAATTTCGATCCTATGGCGCTCGCACATGTCATTGGGACCGTGCATTCTCTTCAACAAACGAGGTACGAGTTCCACAATGTTGAAGTGTCTCTCTACGAGAGACTAGGGATTCTCCCACTTTGGATGTTACACAGCTTCGTTCGCAATGCAAACAGTCTCTTCGATGATGGCAAAAAAAGTTAAGTATTGAACTTCTCCAAGTCGAAGTAGTCGAAGCGGCCTACCGCGCTTTTGTAGCTTTAAAGATCCTTTATGGAAGACTGACGTAAGGAACTGAAGGCTATTGCTCGAAACCATCTCTTGTTAAATTCAACAACAACAGCCCGAGTTGATCCGCGTCCAACAGATTACAGCCTCCCATCATCTCTTTGTGCTTTGTGACCACCATGTTGGGCGCCCGAGACATCGTTATTGGAACTCCCGAGCTCCTAGAGCTCACTCTTTCATACCTCCCCGTCCGGGATCTCCTCGTCGCCCCACCTCTTGTCAATAAAATGTAGCAAGCCACTACCCTTACCCCTGTCCTGCAGCGCCCTCTTCGAGCCGGATCCATCTTCTCCTCCCCTCCAGAATCCCCTCCTCGCGGAATCCCGCCCTTCTTTATATATGACGAAAGCTACCTCTGGAACATGGACGGCCTCATCACGGAGACCTGCCATGCTAGCGGCGACAATGAGCGCGCGTGAAGCGCCGTGATCGACGGGTTTCCCGCGCTGCGCATGGGCTATCTCTACGACCTCGTGCTCCCGATCAACGGCGCCGGGTGGTCGTTATGTATACAGGAGCCCTATATTGATACTTACTTGTTCGTCATCAATATAGGGTATCTGTTACAGAGACTATACAGGAGCCCCATCGTGATGACGAAGATGAGGCTTCCGCGGACGGAAGCGAGGCAGCAGCCGCACTCGTGGTGGAGTATGACACCGAGCAGGACGACACGACGGAGAACACACCCGTTCTTGGGAAGCGGTGGAACAGTGCTGCGAGCAAAGACATCGCAGTCCCATTTTGGGAGTGGGAGGAGGTTTCCCCGAGCCGCAGCGCTAGCCCTCGGACGCGCGTACGTAGTGTTGTTGAACACGGAGTTGGATGAGGAATCTGATTCGGATGCTCGGAGCCAGAGTCCTCAGAGGCGGGTGATACTGCAGCGCCGGTGACGAGGTGGAATTGGCCAATCAAACAGTAATTATCTTCACTTTGGATTCATGTCAATATGGTTGTGTTGTGACTATCCACTTGCTGTTTCCGGCTCGTCCCCGGGTATTCGACATTAGCAACGTGCGATTATCTGATTTTTTTTTCGCTCCGTCTTATCCTCTCCGAACATGAGCTTGGATAGCACTGCCCTGTCGCTCCGTCTATCCGTAACTCAGTTTGGCTCGAGGCTATGATCTGCGATGCCCTCGCGATTCGTGAGGTTACCAACGTCCTCAGAACCCTTTGGCTCCATCTGTCCGTATCCACACAGCTATCCCTAATCCATTTTTTTGACTAATCGGAATTGAGGTCTGCGCGGGCAAATAGCATCTATGTTTATTTCTATAGAATTCAACACCGACATGGTGGCCAAAACAGGACGCTGCCTCTCTACGTGTGAAGCACAACATCCACTCCTTGGTCACTGTTTCAACTGATTATCGTTCACCCCCGACGGCCACTGTAATAGCAATAGCACGGCCCGGGCGGGCAAACACAATTCCTGGAATTCGTTCAGCATCGTATGATTTTTGATCTGAAGATACATACGGGTGGCGCGAATAAGCAGGTGGTCGAGAAGACGGTGACCAGGGATAGGGATAATGTCCCTGATCGATTGCTGGTCCAGAACCAAAGTACTGTTGGATAGTCCCAGGAGCATATGCGCTCCCACGTGTGGGTACATGATAGTTCGTCTGACCCCGCGATGTGTTCGAATGAGTGGGTAAAATCGGTGGTGCCGGCGGGATCGCATGGTGGGGTCCGCCCATGTTGAACTGTGGTCCGCCAGGAGCCGGCGTCATGCCTCGAGGTGCCATTGGCACAAATTGTGAGCCCGCTCCGCGACGTGAGCCGTGATTTTCCCCGCCATGGGATGGGAAGTTTCTGATTGGCTGCGCGGGGCTCTGCGGACCAGACCCTCCGGAGGACGAGGTCGAACCATGGCTGCTGGAGGTATTCCGAGCAGAACTGGACTGTTCGTCCGCGACGGTGACATATTCGCAGTCGAGTCCTTTCCGGACACAACTCATGCATGGTGTGGACTTGTCTTCATCTGTCATGCACTGAAAAACCTGAGGTGAGAAAAGGAATGCATGCAGAGAGGTGAAGAACCTTGCCTTGATCTTCAGGCGTCGACAGTTACGACAGGCGATGTAAACTCGCTTGGGTTGTTGGGCGGAGAGTTCGGCATTATGAGTATGTTTTCTGAGGATGTCGGCTCCTTCCTTTATAGTTCATCTTCTTCACTTCCAGACACCGCTCCGTCAGAGTGGAAGTCCAGACACCAAGGGCCGAAATCAAATCTATCAAGCAGAGTACCGTAGAGTCATGAGGCTGGACCTTTGGGAAGCTACAGCAACCCGGATGACTCCCCAACATCCCAGTCGGTGTTGGCCCACTATGAAGAGTACAACAGCATCCTTGTATAGAGCGACATAGTATCGGCAGTGTAGGCGGGGGAACAGGACCGC